>SCDS01000488.1:52846-86342 GCA_004149465.1 Drosophila nigromelanica
TGGGGTTGGGGGGGGGGGGGGGGGGGGGGGGGGGGGGGGGTGGGAATTCGAGTGGGTGGCAGATATGAGCGGAGCGGTTTTACCTACGCAATTGCCAAGTTATCATCGACCTAATAAAAGCGAGACGTCATCGTTGCCTATGCTTGCTGTTTTCTACTCACTATTCGCAGCTCGTGCTGCATAAAGTTGGGCGCGTGAAGGTCATGCAGAAAGTGGATGGTGGATGGTGGGTTGGGGTGGGGTGGCAAGCGCGCCTGCCCAATTGGCATTGCACTTGGCAAGGACACACAACACGCTGAAGGTGAAAGGTTAAGCCCGAGCGCACTTGTTGCCAGGCAGAGTCTTTGGCGCCGCCGCCGTGTTCCGCTTCAATCAAACAACTTGATTATATGGCAATAAAAATCAATTAACAATATTTGCCGAAAAAAAAACAACTTCAAGATACGCATCAAAAATAACTGAAAATTATTTTCACACAGCGAACGGGGTTTTTCGTAATTGGTTTGATTAAAATTTGATTTCTTCTTCTCCATCTTTTTTTTTGCAATTTGTCAATTTGTCGTTTTCAATCAAGTCAGTCAATTGGTCAAGTGCTGACCGCCAATCGTTTTTTTTTATTTTAGTTTATTTTATTTTTACTTTTATTTGCATTTACTTAATGTTTGTTTGTAATCGCCAAGCCTCATTTAAATTCAGTTTGCATGATTTTCATGAAATCACATACACAATAAAACACTGAGAGAAATTAAAGCAAATGTGTTGTAGAACATCTTGAAATTGTATTATTTTTAAGATACTTGGATTGCTTTTAGATGTATGCCCAATTTTCAACTTTTATATATATATATATTTTTTTTTTTGCTTGCTAAATACCACTAAATGCACCACTGTAACCGCACACCCACCAATACTGGACGAGCTCTGGACGCGCTTTCCACAACAACTAAACTGAATAGCGCGCGACGCTTTCAGCTGGTTTTATAGTAAATTGTTGTATTTTTATTTATATTTTCGTGTGTATGTGTGTGTGTTAGCTCTCTGCTGATATGTTACAATGGTGTCGCGCCCATTTCCGATCGGCAATCTGGGAACCTGACTATCAAAACGAGGCGTGCTGAACTGGACCAAGTGCGAAATCACCTTGCAATTCGAATTAAATGTGATCGTAATAGTTAAACCATAAAATGTTAATATACTTTACTTAAATATACTATTCGAATAATTAATACTCTTCAATGGATGTAAGGAGAGCTTAATGATAAATATCTTAAAATCTTCAAAAGCTAAGAACGCTTTTAAATCGTTTACGCCTTAACATATGCTAGTTATGTAACGGTTTACGTTATTATATCATGCATATATATGCATTTAAAAAATTCCCTCTTTTCACAGATGGAAAACGCGTTCTACAGATACAACATATATTGCTTCAACTCTTTATCTGCTTAACTTATCCTTAAGTTAATATTTGCCAAGAACTTCTTATAGTTCTCGAAATGTTCTATTACGATCGCGTTTGCTGTGCTGGCGAAATAGTTAAATATTTTCCACGAAGTAACACGAATCTCCAGGGCCAATCAACTTCAGTGCTGACTCATGTGCTTTTTTATCGTTGAATCTCCATTTTTAGCGCTTTTCAAAACTGAAATTTCATACTCAAAGCCCCGCATGGCGATAACATAGGCACAAACATACAAACGACGAACACACACAAAATGTCCGATAAATTCCAGCCCGAAAAATTTCATTGGCCCCAGTCGGGGCCGCGTCGACTCGTTTCACGTAACGTTATCTCCACTGGTTTAGGCCACAGCAAAAGCCGCTGACACGCCAAAATCGCATGGAGTCGCTCGCCTGAAACTGGCGTAGAGAGCTCAACATGAAATTTCAGCCAGCGACTGCCAGGTAATGATATTGTTAGGCAGATATGCGGCATGTAAACCGACTCACATGACTGCAAAAACAAACAAGAGTTTTGCGGTCAAATACGGCTGACAAAGAGATACTCTATAAACCGGTTCCTGTACTTAGACAAATAAACGAAAATACTGTTTTGAGCAAAAGTTTTGCTTCTTCTTAACCATCTGCCTTAATTATTCTGCAAATACCTCAAATGGGTTTAGTTCTCACAAAGTTATAGAAGTTTAATATATGGGGAGGAGGGTGGATCCAAGAAATTTTACATGTTCAAATTTGAGCATGATTTTTTGACCAAAAGATTCCCAAAAATTTTATTTTCAATAATGTATAAAGTTTTTAATTTAAATCAATCTAGAGCACAAGGCATGGACAAAATGCCATCAAACATGAATATCGGTTCAGTTTTGATAAAGTTATGGGGGTTTGAAATATAGGAGCTATAGATTCTAGAGCTTTACATGTCCAAATTTTTGTCAATTTTGGCATGATTTTTGACGAAAAATTTAACCCCCTCAAAATCAGTTTTAATGTTGTTTTTTATACTATTTATGCCAACCACAAACGATTAGAAAGATAAATTCGCAATTCAAAATTTTGAAAAAAAATTTTTTTTGAAAATGAATAAGGGGGGACCCTTGTGATTTTTTTGCCAAAAAATTTTAACAAAATTTTTTTTTCAATAATGGTCATATTTTAAATGGGGAATCAACATAGATAAAAATTATACTTGAAATGCTATCATTCTCGGAAATCGGTTAATTTTTCACAAAGTTATGGGAGTTTGGATCCAAAACATTTTAGCCATTTTAATCTGTTGGTCATGCCCCCAGTGAGCTTTAGGACAGGCTAGATCAATTTAGGTCTCAGTGCTGCTGAAGAGGAAATGACTACTGCCTGCCACATACATACATATATCTGCCCAGCTTTAGTTTAGCTGATTTAAACGCATTTTTAACGGGGTACAACCACGTTACGAGCAAGCGAGAACTTCTGAATGGCAGCTAGCACGCAGATTTACAAGTAGGTTTGTTTAGACTGCCGCTCACGTCGCGGACGCTACCGACTCAGCTGCTTCCATCGAGTTGACCTTCTCATGTCCGTCGACGACGCTGCACTCATAGCAAGCAGTGAATTACGGCCAAACATACCTATTCACATATTTACGTTTTATATTGAAGGGCTCTCATTACGATAAATAATTCATTATAAATCTAAATTGAAAAATCATGCGGTAATCGTCTGGTTATGCCTGGCTTCCTGATGATGTCGGGAGAGAGCAGAAGAAAATGAAACAAGCAGATTGCATTTGAAATGCATGGCATGGAATATAAAATTTATTTCGTTGCACTCGCACACACACACAAACACACACACACAGCTTGTGTAGCCAATTGTTTTAGAGAGCACTTTACAGTTGCGAGCTCTTTTAATGGGGTTGTTCTGTATGGGGTTCCATGACCATTGCCAATTGATAAAAAAAAAACTCAAGCTCCTTTAATTGTGACATATAAATACACACCTACTTCCACACAGATATGTATATATAAAATTACTTTCTAAACAGTTGAAAAAGAAAAACACATGTTGATATATGTGTCATTGCCACACACACACACACACACACACACACACACACACACGTACGCGTGAATATTTATTAAACACCCACGCAGCAAAAGTACTACCAAATTAGACAAGTAATCTATGATAAGATACTACTAAAAACAGATATTTATACATAATTTGTTATCGTGCAATAAACAGAGCATTTCAGTTGGCCCAAATACTGAAAAAATCAAATTTAGAACCAAATACAAAATCCAAGCATTAAAAATTCGTATCGAATCATACTTGTGTATATATATATAATACATACATAAACACACACACACACACAGAATATATATATATACATATATATACACTAGTGTCAAAAGATTCTAACGCACATGGACTGCGATGTGCTCTATAAATACATGCATAACTGATGAATGGAAGGACGGCTGAAAGGGGCAGACAAGGTGCTGGTGCACACAGCTGCCATTATTGGGTGTGAATTGAGAGAATCTGAATCACAGGACGTAATCGAAGCAAAGAGCAATTCAAAAAGTTGGTAACACGCCGCATATCAACAAAGATTCACACGGCCCACGCACACGCACACACAAACACGCACACACACATACATAGCTGGTTGCAGAAAAATGCGGTCGTATGGTTTATGAACTTACCTGTCTACATACGATATATATGTATTATTTTTTTTTTTTTTTGAGTAGAGCCAATTTATATACGTTTTTGTAGATGTCAATTCCGAATTCTATTGTAAATCGCCGAGATTGCATTGGTTCAATGATGTTCACGTTGGAGCTGCGGCTGCTGGAGCGGGTGGAGGCGCAGTTGTGGGCTATGTATTAAACACTGTGTTAAACAGCGAGATAAGGCCAAGCGTGTCTTGATTGCGCTGCAATAATCTTCGCTTTGGACACAAAATATAGCATTGAAGGTGGCTTCAGCTTGCGGCGTCGGCGGCAGAGCGGCAATGTGTTGAGTTGGGTTAAGAACCATGCACGAAAATAGCATCAAACACGTTGTTGCGCGTACATTTCAATAGTGTGTTTCTTTTGCTAATTATTGGCGCTGCGAAGACCCCAGCAATAAACTTTTATTTTAATAAATGACGATTTACATCGCACGCTCCAACAAAAATTCGCAATTAAAAAAAAATATGACTGCTTCTTCTTATATAATGCCATTCACATGTCAAATAAACAGCGTATGAGATAGAGAGAGCGCTGTTATGTTAAAGCCATGTTAATGTTAACCTAGCACCGTACATTGAACTGTAACTGGCTGTTAGAGTGTGCGCCAAAATATGAGTAACATAAGAAATGCTATTTTTTATGATAATAAAAGCCTAAAATATAGTTAAATGCGCAATTTAATAAAACTATGCCAACTTTTGTAATTAATTAATATTGGAAATAAATGTTATGTTAGACTTAACATTAGTTTTGTATTTTTTCTTAAGCATTGTAGAGCAACACTGTTTGACTTCCAAACAAAGACGCATATGGCATATGCATATGTATGCATTTGAATTGCATTTTCCGAGTTGTGTGTCCACAATATGAGCTCCTGGCGCGAGAGTATCACCAGTTTGCCGAGTGCAGTTGCACAATTTGTCAACGAAAGTGCATCAACAGCGTCCAACTATTTGCAGTCTGCGCATTCCGGATCGACCGTTTCTGCCTCTGAGGAGAGCGCCCCACAGCACACGGACTACAGGGCGTTGCCGATACCCGCATCTCTGGTGAAGGAGCAGTGGCGTCTGATCTTCACATCGGACGCCAACATACAGGACTTGCAGGCGGCGATTGCGCATTGCCGCGATTTGGTCCTGTTGAGCGATGAATGCAGCGAGGAGCGTCGTTGGCTGGTGCGTCATTTGGTTGACTTGCGCTACTCGCTCCAGGAGCTGGAGGAGGCGCAGGCGATTGCCAGCGACGATGTGGTGCTAATGAATGCCATCAAGTCCGTGGTCGGACATCACTTTGTGCCACACCATCCGAGCACACGCAACCGCTTGCAGGCGGCGGCCAAGCGTTATTATTGCGACCACTGCACGGGCATCATCTGGCGGGTGGTGCAGGCGGCCTACATATGCAGCGACTGCAGCTATCTGGTGCATCAGAAGTGCATTGACAGCGTGATGCGCATTTGTGCCCACGTTCTCGCCTCCGAACGACAGTATCCCATCGCCGATATCTGTCCCGAAATCGGTCTGGCCGCACAGCGCTACAAATGCGCCGAGTGCTCAACCCTGCTCAACTTCAGTAAGTACTGAGGCTGCCTCAAGCGTAACAAACGACTGACCTGCCTTTGCTTGCAGAGAACTCGTGGATTGAGCCGCGCCTCTGCGATTATCGAGGACTTTACTACTGCCCGTCGTGCCACTGGAACGATAGCTTTATTGTGCCGGCGCGTATTGTGCACAACTGGGATTTTACTCCACGCAGAGTGTCGCGTACAGGTCTACAGGAGATCCAGTTGTTCCTAGACAAACCGCTCATTCGGCTGGAGGAGGATAATCCCAAACTGTTTGTATTCCTCGAGAAGCTGTGCACGGTTAAAAAAGTGCGACAGAATCTGGTGCATATGCGTCACTATCTGGCTGCATGCAAGGTTGCCGTTGAGCAAAAGCTGGTGGATCAGCAGCTGGGCAGACGCCGCCACTTGGCGCAGTCGAATGAATTTTACTCGCTTTGCGATCTCATTCAGGTGGAATCGGGCGCCTTGGCCGAATTCCTGCAAGGCGTCTTTAAGGTGTTTGGCACACACATCCGTGGCTGTGATATGTGCCTGGCCAAGGCGTACATCTGCGAGATCTGCAGCAACCACGAGGTCATTTTCCCCTTCGACGACGGCTGCATCAAATGCGACCAATGCAACTCCATTTACCATCGCGTCTGTCTAACCCGCAAGAACATGATCTGTCCCAAGTGTGTGCGTATCCAGGAGCGTCGCTTGCAGCTGGAGCGTGATGCAAGTAGGCAAGCGGACAATGAAATTGATAACAGTGCCAACGATGCCTCCGATGCAGTGCAGCCGGCGAACAACACGTAACCCGGCCACTATAAAATGTTGTGTTTTAAACTCGTATCTGTGTAACATTGTTTTTAATATGTATGTATTTACATAAGACCGTCTCGCAGAGGCGATTATTAAATATATTATTAATAATAGTATGTGCCCCTCCCCTTGCAGTCTGTTCACTGTGCTTTTTTGCCATACTTCTGCCGATTGTGAAACTTGCGCGGATTTATGCCGTACGCCTTGAGGCGATCGTCGCTGATGCCATTCGGATTGGAACTATTCGGCTTGCCTTTGGCTTTGAACCCTGGCTGTGACCGTGGGTTAAGTGCACCGCCTGGTCTACGCGGTGCATCGGTCTTATTGCCCGGTTTCTTGAAGGGATTTGCGCCTGATGTGTGTCCAACTGCAGCCTGATTTGGCGTTTTCTGCTTGTTGAAAGGATTGGCACCTGACCTCTTTAGCTTTTCCTCATTTTTGTTTGTAAATTGCTTTTTAGCAAAAGGATTTTTCGAGTTGACTTTGCCAGTTTCTTGTTTCGGTTTTTGTTGGTCCGTTTTTTCAAACTTTTTCTGTTTGACTGGCGTCGGCTTTATTGGTGATGATGCCTTTTGCTGCTCGGTTTGCTCAATCTTCTTCATTTTGGCAGGCGCTGTCGTATCCTCCTGCTTGGTTGGCTCTGTGCTCTTCGGCTCCTCATTCCCAGCTGGTTTTGGGTTTGCAGCACTCGTGGCTGACGCCGCCGCTGCAGCTTTGCGTTTTAGCCGTTTTCGTTTCGACTTAGATAGGGTCTCTGTGGGGGTCTGCTCTGCCACCGGTGCAGCGGGCTGTCCGTTTGATTCGACATTAACAGCTGGTCGTGCTTCAGTCTCTTCTTCATCTTCAGAACTGCAAATGAGATAAATAAAATTTTAATTGGACCACTACGCGATTATAGTTCAGCCATTTTTACTTACCCATCGCCGTACAAGCTTTTAAAGATCTTTCGCTTAAGATCCTCATTCTTGGCTTTCATTTTGTACAAGCGCTGCTCTTTTTTCTCCACATAATCTGGCCGGTTTTGTACTGCCTTCTTCAGGCTAGCCCACTGATTAAGCTCCTTGTTCTTAGCCAGCAAGATCTGAAAGTAAATGAAGATTATTACTAGTCCAAAAAGACATCCGGAATGGTTAATAACCTCTTCGATCGTTAGACCAAAATCGTTCGGCGTTGTTTCAACATATTTAAATCGGCATGGCTGATCGCCCACTATATCCTCATAGTCCAGCTGGTAGTATTCATCAATATATTCACCATAGGTCTGCTCATCTTCCGGATTAAAGGCTGGCTTCTCGGCCTGGATCATTTCCATGAACCGATTGCGACGTCCCTTGCGACCCTTGCGACTGCGAGTATTCTCAATCAGTTCCTGTTGCAGCTGCTGCTTGGACGTGGTCGGATCGTAGTCACAATCCATATTGAAATCCTCATCTTCGCAATGCGCTTCGTTATCGACGCCATTGGCCTGACGCGGATCGTAGTTGTCCCAATCCTCAATCGCCAATTCTTCGATATCCGAAGGGCACTCGGGCTTCTCTTCTCCCTCGTCCACATCATAGTACTCGTCGTTAAACAGCTCTTGCATGCGTCGGTCATGCGCTTCTGGATCGAAATCCTCATCCAGTTCATCGTCTTTAAAACCCAGTTCATCGTTACCCGTAACGGCCTTAAGCTTGCGAATCTTCTCCTCGATTTCCTTGCGCCGCATTTCCTTGATCATATCCAGCTCCTTCATCTTTTGCAGTTTCTCTTGCTCTTTACGCTGCTTTGTCTCCTTACGCTTTTCCTTGCGCTTGTCATCCGTGCGACGAATTGACTGCTCAATGGTTCGAGGATAACGCTTTAGGAATTCCGCGTCGGGCTCCTCGAAACGAAAGTTATACTTCTGCTCGAACTCTGCCTGCTTCTCCAGCTCTTGTTCATCATCGGACAGCGGCGCACTTTCGCCAACGATCTCATCGTAAGTGGGTATTTCGGATTCGTTTGTATTTGCATAGCCCTTATTCAGTATATAGTCACGTAAAAAGCTCTCGCCCTGGGTCAACTTGTTGCTGCTCCAATATTGCTTGAGTGGAGCCAACTGTTGTTGTGTGCTGTCCTCAATCTTTGCGTCTGCCTGCTTGCCAGCTAGCCATTTGGCAAAATCCTCCTCCTCGGCGTCAGTTTGAGCCTTGGTTTTTGTGCGTTTTTTAAAGATGCCGCCAAATTCCTCCTCTTCTCCATCATCTTCCTGGTTCATTACGTTCCTGAACTCCGCCTTTAAGCGCTGCTCCTCTTCTACTGCGGTGGGCGAACGTGCACGTTCGAACTGCTCGTCCACCTCTGCCTCATCGTCGGAGCTCTCGAATTTGCCATTGTGCTCTAGGATAACTTTACGCTCGTAGTCCTTCAATGTGACGGGCTTGCTCTTTGTGGATTTCCGTTTAGATGAATCTTCGTCTTCTTCCGCACTGTTTTCACTCTCGCTGTCCGCCTTCTCGTTAAAGAAACGTGTCTCCTTGTCGTATATGCGTGGATCTTTGCTTTTCAATGAGGCTAGAGTTTTGAAAAACTCCTGATCAAATTTAACATCCACTTCATCCTCATCCGACGACTCGCTATCACTGTCCAACTCCGACTCGGAGATATCTAGACCTCGATCCTTATCTAAAAACAAAAACAAAAAAATAATTAGAGATCTGTGGGAACAGTATTTTTTGGATTGTTTTTCAGTTTACACTTCTGCAGCAGCTCCTTTTTGCGCAGCACATTATATGACTTGGCATAGTCCTGGTTAGTGGACAACTGCAGATCGTCCGCGTCGTCGTCAGAGCCATCAAATAATTTGTTATTCATAGTCAACGCTGTTTCCTCAATATTTACTAAGATAACAGCACGTGTGCGGATTTTGTACGCTGGTTAAACTGGTTCCATTTAACAATATGAACTATTCTGTGAATAGCACATGCACCAAGAGTAGTTCCGCCCGCAGCCCTGGCTGACAACTACAACAAAGGGTGCTAATGCAGCGCTGAATATTAACAATATTAAAACTAAATAGCGTTATTTACAACATTCCAAGAACATGACGGATACGGAGGAGGCACAAGCTGCCGTAGCAACATCCATCACATCCACAACACCCACCGACAAGGACGCAGCGAAAAGTAAGAACAATTCTGTTGGTCAAATATTGATATTGAATTTGTTTTTATCGCTTATTTAGTTTGTGTCTTGCTAAATGCCACGGGCAACGTGCCCATCATAAAGAAACGAACGTGGACCGTAGATCCCAACAAGACAGTCAGCTGGATTCAAAAGTTTATACACAAATTCCTCAAACTGGACGCCAATGAGCAAATTGTACGTGCAAGCATAAATTTCATTCTTCATATTTTCATATTTTTGCTTATTCATTTTCAGTTTCTATATGTAAATCAAACATTTGCACCCGCGCCCGATCAGATTATCAAAAACTTGTACGAATGTCACGGCACGAATGGCAAGTTGGTTTTATATTACTGCAAAAATCAGGCGTGGGGCTAAATCATTGCTCGCCAGGCTACAACTAAGTATTTATTTGTCTACGTTAATGTTTATGTTATTTAATTGTATTATTTGACGCTGTAAATCTTAGAAATTTCATATTTTATTTCCTCAATTCGAGGTCTTAATTACGTCTATTAAAGGACCACATTTGAACGCAAATCAATTGAAATCAATACGAGTTAATTGGTTTTAGTCGCCACGGAGTGCTTCCAGCTCGTCGGCAGCCTCCTTAGATATTCTATGGTATTTGGCCATTGTTGGGCGGTAGTAGTAGGCCTGGTAATCGTTGCGTTCCGACATCTTTTTGCGGACTTCTTCTTCGAGAAGACTGAAAAGCAAAAGGGGGAATGTTAAGAGGAGTTTCCCTCAATGGCCCAATTTGGGCAGGGCCGGGCTTGGCTTACCGTATTTGCGCTTTCTCGTTCTCCTCGAATATATTGTGCAGCGCCTTTTCGTATTCCTGCTGCTGCGAGGTCAGGATGTAGCGAGCAATAAACCGGGAAATTGGATGCTGCAAACATAAATCGAAAGAGTTTGAATGCGTTGTGCAAATTAAAATTGATTCAATTGCACCTTCTCGTATTCCCAGTGCTTGGGCTCATAGCCCTCGGGTATTTCGGACAGCTGCGAGGGGCCCACAAAAATGTTGGAGTACAGAATCAGTGCCGTGATCGGCAATACACCAATCATTACGTAAAAGTGCATCAGATCCTTGAACTTGTCCCATTGGAAGCGTGATGGCTTGATGGTCATGTGATGGTGTCCATGATCACCGCTCATTTGGCGAAGTTGCTGCTGCAGCGCTGAAATGGACATCGGCAGGTGAATATTGGCTTGTGGTTGCGTAATGTGCACTCTGTTTACAGATCCTTTTAAGTCAAATACGACGCGTTCTTACCATTTCGAGTGGCGGGCGTTAGCAGAATTGCACGATTCTTGGCGAATTGTGCCGCTGGCAACAGCATACGGCTCCAACCAACCATTTTAAGCAAATTTTACACTATGTGTTTTGCTAAATAATGTGAACAGTCGGTCAGTCAAAGCAAGGGCTGACGAAACTGTTTTGTTTTGATGTTCTGTTATCGATACTATCGATAGCAGCAAAAATTATAAGTAGTTCTTCCTAAGTCAAAAAGTACAATGCTAGTGCACGCAGCTTAGAAAACTGATCAACAGTGTGTTTTTAAAATTGTGCACATTTTAACGGTATAAGTGTATGTGGTGCTCGTGCGAACGTAATACTTGCCAGTATAGCTAGCAGCCCTGGGACAAAACATCGCCCAAACTGTTTGCCAGCCCTGCTCTGGCGCAGAGTTAACATACAAAGTTTTTCGCCTGGGCACCAAAAACGTTCCAATACTGTTTTTGAATTATTTAAAAGAAGAAATTATAGGTAAATGCTTGACTGGCAGTCTTAATCTATATGAAGTGAAGCAAAGACTTGACCAATTTTACTTTCAAGTTTTTAATGAAGTACGAAGATTGTGAAGTGTCATTTCCTCTCGTTTGCTGATAAAAAGCTTTTTGACAATAATAAAGTAAATAATACTAAATATATGCACGAGTGGCTGTGGATGTGGTAACTGTAAATGCGCAGTTCCTGCGTGGTTGTGTTTTAAACGATATGCGGGCAAATAAAGTCATGTCAAATGCTATATAGATTATGTATATAAATTATGTGTGTATATAATGTACCTTTCTTCTAATTGTAGACACACATACGCACAAAAATAGTGTAGAAAATAACGTATGAGTTTGCGATAAATAATTTAAGTTATCTTTTATTAGTATGTGGTAAACTTATAAAGTTAATTGCGATATAAACCTTTTTTCTTTGCTTACCTAAACTCTACATACTTATTTAAGTATGTATGTGTGTGTGCGTGTGTGTACATGCAAATACTGTAGTTTGTTTTGGTGGTGGGCGTAGGCGTCGCCGCCATTCTCCCTCCCACCTCCACTGCGCGTTGCGTGCAAGTGCTTAGCTTTGGCCTCGGCGCCGACTTGAACTTTACCAACTGCCGCGTTGCTCGCAGCAAGAAATAACCTATTGCCATATTGAGCTTGAATCAATCGTTGTTGTTATTGCTGTGACATATTGGCGATAAAGTTGAATATGAATCAGCGCTCATCAACATGAACATCAGAACAGGCAGCAGCAGCAGCAGCGGCGGGAACAGCGCGCGATAAGAGCAAGAAACAAGCTTGTCAGTTTGTTGTTGTTGTTGTTATTGTTGTGGTCACCTCGCACATGGGCCGAGCAGATGTGACGTCATCTAAGTAGTTTTTTATTTTTTTTTGTGTTCTGTTGTACACCCAATTTTGGCTAATGTATGTATATTCGCCTTGTACTTTTTTCCAGCTGTCGTCGTTTGTTAATCAGCAAATTTGCACAACGACTAACTCGTCTCTGGGGCAATGGATGCCAATTCACGTTTTCCAGCGCGATTGCCAGGTAAGACCCGTCCGTCTAACAGTCAGTAGGCCGCCATTTTAGTGTAATTGCATACATAAATATGTTAACATTTGTTTTATTTTATTTTTGTATACTCTGTACTCGCTGAAAATGGGTGAACAAATTGTATAATGAATGAATTTGTATGTAATAAGCAGCAGTAGGCATTTTGAAATCTATAAAAAGTATACATACATATATGTATATTCAAGTCCGTTCGTCTGTCGTTTTGTCCTTCTATCTGAGCGTCTGTGAACAATTGATGTTTAGTTTTATATAATTCCTCTATACCACACGCAATTCAACTTTATTTTAAATTGCTGTTAACCCACCTTTTCGCTTGAAATCAATAAATATCGATTTTTGCGCCTGTGTTTTGATCATATCTCAGACACTGTAAGAGCTAGAGACATCAAATTTGATATGTTTATGTTCAAGTTTAGCATACACCTATCAAGAGTATTTAACTTCTTGGATACCACAAAACAATATGTTTATATTTTGTATAGGGTACAGGGTATATCCTAGTCAGGCAGTTCCGACTAGAACATTTGTTGTTTCGTTTGTTTTTGCTATCTGGCTCGAATGCTTTTGCGCTCGCTTAAGATTTAAACGTTAGCTGTAACTGTAACAATAACAGTAATCGTAACCAATTATTGCCTTGCTTTAGACTAACTTTTAACTCCCCCAACTTTGTTTGTGCTACTAACCCAAATCGAGCATCATGACTTTTCAGCTGGTTTCTCACTGTATATACATAGTGCATACATACAAAATAGCATACATACTATAAAATATATGTTCCTGTACATTTAATTGCGGTAGCTGCTGTTTGTGCTATTGTTTGTCGTTCAACTTTTGTGCGTGTTATTTGGCTTAGAAAATTCCCTTTTGCCTCTCTCTCTCTCTCTCACTTTCTCTTTGCTCTTTTCTCTTTATCGAATATCTCTCTTTGTAAATAACTTTGAATTGAATTCGTTAAGAAACGAAACGTTGAAGCCCGATAACTCATCAAATTCTTTCTGATTCATGTTTATTCACTTAATACACACAAATCCGAACTAACTTGTTGCCTAAGGCCGTCAAAATACTTAAGTGATAAAGCATTACTTGTAAGATTACATTTTTGAAATTCTCACCCATTCCCAAAGAAATCCTAAGAGATTAATAAATTTATTCTCTCATGCACATGCACATGCACATGATTCGCATTCTGAAGGGCCCGCCATCAGCTCAATTGTGGGTAACTCTGAGGAGCCGCTGCCCAGTCTATCCGATCTGCATGACTGCGAGCCAAAGCTGGAGTTTGATGATACGGAGCTATTGACCCCGGCGCCGCTGGATAGTAAGAATTACTATTTGCATATAATGCAGAAACATATACAACTGAACACATTTGATTTAATTCACAGAAGATGTTATGGTCGGCGATTTTGTGCTAGCCGATGGTGAGTGGCTATAATTGTGGTTAATTAGGCGTGTTTTGTAAGCGTGTTTTGCAACATTTACAGATCCCGAACTTGAGACCGAAGAAACTGCGAATCCCCTAGAGGACGATTTTGAGGATCAGCTGCGCGAGCAGTCCGAGACCTTTCAGCCGATCAAAAACAAATGCGATTTCCTGGGCACAGATAAGCAGGGACGTCACATTTTTGGCATTTACGCCTCGCGCTTTCCAGAGAAATCGCAGCTAGAGGGATTTGTGCGGTAGGTGTGCCTAAATTCACTGTTATCAGCTAAACGTTTATACTATTTTTGTTTGTACTTTTAGCCAAGTCATCAAAGAGATTGAGCCATTTGTGGAGAACGATTATATACTCGTATACTTTCATCAGGGTCTCAAGGAGGATAACAAGCCATCGGCTCAGTTCCTGTGGAACTCGTACAAAGAGCTGGATCGTAATTTTCGTAAAAATCTAAAGACTCTGTATGTGGTGCACCCGACGTGGTTTATACGCGTCATCTGGAACTTTTTCAGTCCATTCATCAGCGATAAGTTTCGCAAAAAGCTAGTCTACATCTCCAGCGTCGATGAGCTACGTCAGGCGCTGGGCCTGAACAAGCTCAAGCTGCCCGACACCATTTGCGACTTTGACGATAAACTGAACCCAAGTCGCGGCCGTGTATCGCAGCCAGCAACACCCAATGGGCGGCCTACGATGCAGTTTGGCGTGACCTTAAAGTTCATTGTTATGCACAGTCCATGCCTCAACTCAATACCCCCGATTGTGCGCAAGTGTGTGGACTCGCTCTCGATGACGGGCGTCATCGATACGGAGGGCATCTTTCGGCGTTCCGGCAATCATTCTGAGATTATGGCTCTAAAGGAGCGCGTCAATCGTGGCGAGGATGTGGACCTCAGTAGTGTTAACGTGCACGTTATTGCGGGCCTGCTGAAGAGTTTCCTGCGGGATCTTGCCGAGCCGTTGCTGACATTTGAGTTGTACGATGATGTGACCAAGTTCCTAGACTGGCCCAAGGAGGAGCGTTCGCGAAACGTTACCCAGCTGATACGAGAGAAACTGCCCGAGGAGAATTACGAGCTGTTCAAGTACATTGTCGAATTTCTGGTGCGCGTTGTCGACTGTGCGGACCTGAACAAAATGACCTCCTCGAATCTGGCGATTGTATTCGGTCCCAATTTCTTGTGGTCCGGCCGCACCAACACTTCACTGGAGGAGATCGCACCCATTAATGCATTTGTTGACTTTGTGCTCCAAAACCACAAGGCCATTTATTTGGTCGATGTTAACCAGCGCACTGTGAGCGTCGATTAGCGGCACCGCTGACCCCACACAAACAAGTCCGTAATTTGTAAATTGTTTCATTAAGTGTTAGCCTTAAGCCCGCAAATGGGAGCACAGTGAAAAGCGCAAGCGTTATTTCGTGTATAAAGTGTGTCTAATCTTAAGTTGATAATCCTTTCCTTTGTTATTTTAAACCTTGTAACTGTGTGCAAATGCAGAAATTGCTTGTAAACGTTCTCTGCGCCTATTTTAATCAATCTCCTAACCTTATATTCTACCCTTTTATACACTTATTTAACATATTAAAATCAAGAATAGTTAATTTACCAAAGAAAATTTGTACGGTGTTTTATAAAAAACAAAAAAACTGGAGTCGGAGCAGAAACGAATTACGAAAATTTAATTTTATACAATACGCACATTCCAAACTAAATCTAAGCAGCTGAATTTGCAAAATGCGAGCACCTGGCAGAGAAATCTGTTGGAATTGTAGAAAATTCACAAACATAAGTGTAGATTATTGAATTTCCTTATAGTAATACAAATTTTATATAACAAAAACGGTATTGTTAAAAAAAAATAAAGTAAATGTTAAAATCGTAATAATCAATATGGCGCAAAAACTCATTCTGGATCTAAGTTAAACTTAGACCTATGGATAGTTAAAAATTGAAAATTTGTTTCGACCTTTTGCTGCGTTGTTGCGCATCTAAAGTGGTTTTTTATTATTGGTACCAAAACAAAAGAGTCCAAATTGGAATATTAAATAGTTCACGCACGTTTACAAAGTAATTGGGGTGTTTAAATGTTGATGTTCTTCAGCTTGCGATTCAAGTCGTTAAATTTCATTATCTTTCGCACAAAGAAATCGCCATAACGATGCGAGACCTTTGTGTCAGCAATGTGAATCATGTCATCGTCAATGTAGAAATCGAGCTGCAAAGTTAAGAATTTGATTAATTTCATCCCATTTGATAGTTTTAATATATACAAGCTCACCTCAGAGCCCGACTTGAAGGTACCCTCGAGACCGCTGGGACCTTTGCTCCAAACCAAATTGCGCATCTTGTGCTTGAAGCAGAGCAAACGGATAAGCAGCTTGGACACATCATCCTCGCTCGCATTGGGGTCAATGAAGGAGGCCAGTTTAGTCAGAGGCAATGTGGTGTAGAGCTTCAGATACGAGCGGGTGGTAGGCAAATCCTTTTGCTGGCGCACTTCATCCATAAAAACGAGCAACTGGTGCTCCATTGGGTCCTTCACGTAATCTTCCATGGGCGCATCAGCGGCAGGCGGGCAGGGGCTAACAAAACGTGGGCATGCAAACACAAAGAACGACTTGAAGACATCCAGATCTCCGCACTGCATCTTGAACATGGCGTCATGATAGTTCTTCTCGCGCAAAACCTGCTGAATGGACTCATCAATGCACTGGGGATGCAGCACCAGGCAAATGGCCAGCAAATGATACATCTGCTCTGCCTGCTTGTTGATTTGATCGTTCTGGTAGGAGCGTGTGCTATACAGCTGCTTGGTGCGCTGAATATACAGCAGGATGTCCGAGAAGGTGCGTATGGCATCGGCGTAGCGACGCATCATCATGTAGGCAAAGCCCACATAGTACGATGTGGATATCTGGCAGGCGGGTATGTGCGAGTAGGCCGATTTCTTGTGAATCTCAATGGGCTCCAGCACCTTGATCGCCTGATAATAGTCACCCAGCAGGGAGTGCACGCGCAGCAGGCCGACCAGCGAGAAGTAGCCAAGCATCTTGTAGAAAGCAAGCTTTCCAAAGTCGCCGGCGACAGTTTGTGGATCGATGCCTTGCGAGATGGCCTCCAGCTGCTTCTTAATGTTGGAGATGTCCACCAGCGAGTGCAGCACGTTCAGAATGCACAGAATACTCCAAACGTTGCTGTGGTTCACGCACAGCTGTTGAATCTCATCCTGCGACTTGTCCGTCAAGCGTGCACTGTGCAGTTAAATGAAGATTAGAGTTCATCCAAAACAACCAACCATTTCATACTCACCGATATTGCGCAAAGTTCTGGAACTGGTAAACGAATTCATCCACAAGCTCCCATAGCCAGATGTCGGGCAGTTCGAGCATCACGGGATTCTGGGCCGAAATGATTAGATTGAAGAAATCGCAGTAGTTGAAAAAGGAGTTGATGCGCTGCTCCAGCTTGGGGCCACCCGGAATGCGGGCGTGGATGTGACGATAGTACAGCTCCTTGTAAAGGATCAAAAACACCTTATCGTTCTCCACAATAGCGCCCACCTCCTGCTCCTCCGGCCACGCGGTCTTGTCGAAGTGATGATCGCTGATCTGCGGGAATGTGTTCTCATACATATTCTGTATGTCATAGAGATTCCCCTCCTTGATCGCCTGGCAGAAGTTCATGAGGAAGTACTTGACATTCTCCGGCATGCGGGTGGCGTAGTAGCTACGCTCGTACTCCATATCCAATTGTGGATCGCCGGTGTGCGCATAGTCATCGTAAAAGTCCTGACATGAACCAAACAAAAACAATAGTTAATGGTTTATTCCGCAAATTTGTGTGTTGTTGACGGTGGCGGGGTACCAAAAGTTGGGTTATGTTTCGCGGAGCCCCGTTGACTTGCAGTTAGTTTGGAATCGCAGCGCATGCCATTAAATTCAAGACGCAAACACTTACCGCGTTACCAAAGTCATCGCCGCCGTACATTTTTGCTGTTTAACTATCTACTGCTTGACACAAAAATCGAATTACTTTGCAACGTCTGACAAACACGCCAACAAATTTTTCTGGCGTAGCAGAAAGGGAGCGTAACGTAAGTGGGAATCAGTATACGTAACGCAAAAATGCTCAATTCAGTGTTGGAAAATATCCAATGTTATCGATATGCATTCTGTGATTCTTACAGTAGTCCCCGTGCATCGATACCATTAAATAATTGTGACCACAGCGAGACGTGTGTGTCATCTACTCGCAGTGTTAATTTGTTTTTTAACCAAACGACCAAGCTCCGTTGCAGTAGGGCTGGGCGCAAGCTAGATTACTTAAGATACGGCTTAAAAATACAATAAATAGTGAAAACGGAAGTTAAAAAAAAACAAGCTTCATTTTGTGTTATTCGCCAAGTGTTCACGTTGACGACGCCAGTGCCGCGGGTTGCCAAGACAAGTTATCCCGTTGGTCTGCACTTGGCTGCACCAATAAGTGAATTTGGACTGTGCACATCGACAAACATCACAATAAATTCAGTATAAATGTGTCTTTAAGTTAATTTGGTGTAATTAGCTAGTACAAAAGCCAAAATGAGGCAATTCAATTCAATGCAGGCGACGGCAACAATTTCCATTTGCTGCTGCTTTTTGCTGCTGTGCAGCAACAGCGTGGGAATCGCATCAGCAGGTAAAATATGCTAACAATATCCATTTAGTTATTAAATGTATTCAACAAATACGAATAATATCTGTAAATGAAAACATTATTTCGTGTAAGCCATGTTTTGGGCGTGTTCCCCAAAGCTGAAGACTCGTCATTTTGTTCTCCTATTTTTCTTTTTGTTTGTGCTTCGCTTTTAACTCGCTCTTCTGACGATCGTTTGCTCTCTCTGCTCCACTCTCTCGCTCACAAGCTTCAAAACGCTGCTTACGAACAGCGTTGGCAAAACAAAACCAACAAACAACGCCTTGTTTTTATCTCGCTGTGGTTTTTAGTGCTTATTGGAGTCAAATTGGTTCACAAATCGAATTGGTGCCGGCATTTTTTTATTAGCGGCCATTGTTGCAGCTGCAGTGCGCATGCACTGTTAAAAAAAACAACCATCTTATATTTAACACGTGCTAGTTCCATATGTCAACTGTCGAATATTTTGAAATGTTGCTCCGTGTTTGATTCCCATGAATAATTAATTATACACTGGCAACAATAAACATTTAAAGTTCATCTATGCAAACATTTTATGACTAAAAATAAACAATTTTGAAAAATTCAACAATCTCAACGCTTTTCACGCCATTGCTGTACGGACAGCCGGACAACAGACAACAGCCTCAGCGCCCAACTCTTTGGTAATTTATTTCGATGCTTATAATTATTTGCCGGCCAAGGCTCGCATCATCCACACTTTCAATTTTTAGCGGGCGGAAATTACTTTTCAATATCGGTCACGTCATATTTATTTCACTGAGAACATTAGCTAGATTTTTTTATTTTTATTATTCATGTTGTGATTACGAGAAATAGTGATTGTTGTGAATCATAATAAAAAAGAAATTGGAATTGCATGTAATGTGGCAATTATGTTGAAACTAAGTCGTTTGGCTGCGACTTAGTCAACTTATCCAAAAGTAGTTCAAATTTGTTGCTCCCCCGCTACTCCTCCTATTGATTATTTTCTAAAAAAGAGTCCTGCGTGTCTAAGTTATTTGCCTTATTGCCCCCTGCCACCGCCTGTCACAGGTATCCTGTCTGATAAACTGGGCTGGGCTGTTTACACACATACATATATGTACATATGTTTGTTTGTTTGATTGTTTGTGCTCGTGTGCGTTTCTATCAAGATTGACTCCAGCTAATCTGCTGCATGTTTCCCGAGGCGTTGCTTTGCCCGCCACAACTTAAAGTCAAACACACAGAGTGCACATGAACTCTCTTAGCCTTCTGGTTTTCTAAGGGTTGTTTTTGTCGCTTCAACGGGAACTGCACCCATAAAGGCAACGACGCCACCTTGGGGGTTGTCTTCAGACAGACAATTGTCGACGCTGGGATTTCCTGTGCCCTGTTATCACGCCTGCTCTGCCTCTAAGTGGGCACTTTTCTGCTGCAGCTAGGCGCACATTTCAATTGCTGCACAATGTCATGGCAACCAAATATTTACACAAATAAGAGATAAGACTAGGCAACAAATTGCACTGCAATAAATAAATGCAATGTTTATTATTTTGTTCGGATTTCTGGGGCTTTATTTATGGCTCATAAAATACAGGCAATAAAAAGCCACACACGACTACCGCCAAGGACCAAACTGAATGCCACTCAAAAATTATAATTGAAATTATGAGCGAACTCATATGTATTGGCTGTTGTCCAAGCGTATTACTTTTTCTTTCTTCGAATTTCTCAATTTTGTTTACGTCAGTGACAGTTTATTTATATATATTTGCGAACAATTTTCCAAACAATGTGTAGCATATTTGGGTCATGCAGCAAATTTATTAACCAGATTTTTATTGATTTAAATATTTATTTATATACAGAATATTTTAAATATAACCAAAAGTCTTCCCGAAATAAATGTGAGTAAGGCTAGCAAGAGAGTGAGCGCCTTTCTATGCGATTTTCATAAAATTAAGTAAAGCTTACAGATGTGATTTCTTAATAAGTTAAAAAGGAGCGTTTGAAAGTAATCTTAGATGGTGTTTAATTGTTTTCCTATACTTGCAGATTCGTTTACCGATTATTTTTCTGACTATGAATGCAACCAGCCATTGTTGGATCAGGCTGTGCTGACAGCCACATCGTCGTTAACGGAGCGTGGGCCGGACAAAGCGCGTTTAAATGGTAAGAATAAGTAATTGTTACATTTTTTTCACTTGTGTTTGTCTTTAGTTCTATTGTTCATTAGTTGCAATTGTTTTTAAAGCTGTTATTTGTTTGTTATGACTTTTTATTAGTTAATGCTTTTTTTTTTAATAAATAGTGTTTTTAGTTAACTTTTTTAAACAAAGCGCCCAAATTATGCGCGTTGACAACTCTACTCGCTGCACTCGTACGAGCTGCTAACTCGTTGGCTTCGAGTGTCGTCGCGTTTGTTGAATGACGAATGCCAATAAGAAGAAGCAGCGCATTAGTAAATTAGTTGATTAAGCGAAAATAGGTGAAAATGTCGTTCAATTTAATAAAATAAAACGCATTCGCATAATTGTTGCACCGACAATCCGATGAACAGACACCTCTGCACACGCTGGGCGTTCGATCTGAGCACATGGACGCCCACGCTGCCACAGCTGACGCATGCGGTGGCTGCCATACAGCCCGAGGAGCGAACACGTCTGATGAAATTTCATTTTATCGATGACTTTCTGTCCTCGTTAATTGGCCGCCTATTAATGCGCAAATTTGTGAGCACGTGCAGCGGCGAGCCCTATCATAATGTCCGCTTCGCACGGGACGTGCGCGGCAAACCCTACTGGGTCCAGGCGCAGGCGGCACAATCAAAGAGCCCTCAGCTTAGCTTCAATGTGTCGCATCAGGGCAAACTGGTGCTGCTGGCGGGCATTTGGGGTGGCAAAGATGATGCCGAGTTTGGCATTGGGGCGGATGTCATGAAAATCGAGTACGGCGGCGGCAAATCGCTCGCCGAGTTCTTTCGCCTCATGCAGAGCAAATTCTCGCCACAGGAATGGAGCTACATTGGCAGGCCGCAGCACAATGAGCGTGCTCAGCTCAAGGCATTTATGCGGCACTGGTGTCTCAAGGAAGCCTACGTTAAGGAGCTGGGCGTCGGCATAACCGTTGATCTGCAGAAAATCAGCTTTTCGATGGACACAACGCATCCGCTGGAGGAGGCCGCCTCGCCGCTGTGCGGCACCACGCTGTGCTGCAACGGCACGCCCATGACCCAATGGCACTTTGAAGAGCATTTATTAACGCCCAAATATTGTGCGGCCATCGCATTCCGCAACTGTTTGCCACACGAACATGCCAAGTTTGAGTTTCTCAAATTTGAGGATCTAATCGAGCGTAGTGCAGCCGCCGAGCAGCCAGATGTGGTGGCCTACTGCCAGGAGGCGCTTCTCAAGCCGAACAAACGCCACCAATAGGCGAAACGATAAAATTATTTAACTTAGTCTTTGATTTTGAAATAAATTTAACTAATTTTTTTGATAGAATTGTTGTGCCTCATCATGCTGGCGTGCCAAACAGCTGTCGTCATATTCCCCTCCCATTCTGGCAGCTAGAAATAACAAAAAAAAAAAAAAAAAAAAAGCGAACTAAACCGGAAATATGCTTAAAAGGCAATAAACCCAAAATGTAGGATTGTAATGGCCCCCAGACATGTTCCAGACAACTTTGTTTGTTAAATGTATGCGCAAACAGAACGAGGCAGGAACAAGGCCTGGCAAGGGTAGCGATTTGGTAGCGAGTTCGTTTTTTTTTTTTTTGTTTTCTCCTCTTTTTTCAGTCTGATATTCCTGAATTGTTTACCAAAGTTTTGTCGATGAAAAGTTTTATGCGGCATTGAACCCAACGTGAGCGCAATTCACTTTGTATAATCCCTGTCGATCGATGCTATAGAGTATTCACACAGTCGTCGGTCACGCCGAGCCCATTAAAACACAAAACCAAATTCAACTGCGGCAATTGTTTATGCTCAGTCCGCCTGCCATGTCCATTTAGTGTTAACACCAGCACTCGGGCTCACCCCTGTGGCGAATGTGTTTCCCACTGCAACTGCTGCATTTGGCGAATTCGAGCTCATGGCAGGGGTGAGGTTGCTCTTACCCTTGCTCGTGTGAAGGACCTTTGCTGGTATCGGGCCGGGCCACTTGCAGCTGTCAAGCGAAATCGCCTTAAATTATGGTCTCTTAATTGGCAGGCAGAAATAATGCCCAACATTTGTCTATAGCTAATCGTCGCCTATCCCAATTTTGAGTTTCGCAATTGATTTTGTTTTCGTTCTATTTTCATTTTTAAATTATGTATCGTTAATTTTAACTGCCCCCTGACCTGACCCACCACGCAACGACCATTGTGCAACATTAAGCCGGCACCTCGTGGTCAGCCAAGAACTCGGACTTTGATCAGCGTCTGATCATTGACTTGCGTATGCCGAAGAATGTCACGCACATTGCGCTGCAAGGACGCCCGCACAGCAATGAATATGTGACCGAATATACCATTAGCTATGGCATCAGCGATCTCGAGTTTGCCGAATATAAAGAGCCGGGCGGCAACACTAAGGTAAGCCGTGAATCCACCCGCTTCACCTCATCTCCACTAATCCAATCACTGTGTTTGTGTGTGTGCGTGTGTGTGTTGTGTGGTTCTCTCGGTGCTGGTGGTGGTGATGAACGAAATTCCGGATATGAGCTGATTTAACAGCTGCACAAATCTACAGATTTTTCATTTATATTTTCACCTTTTATTTGCTATTAATGCTTGTGTTTTGCTGTATTTATTTTTCTGCTTTTATTTGTTTATTTTATTTGCACGTTTTTCATTTTATGTGGTTGTAGAATTTTTTGTTTTCCAATTTAGACACACTTTGCGTGCTCTTCACACACTTAAATAACATAATCTTAACCCCGAATTGCAACTGGTGCAGGTAACGCTGCTTGGACGCCTGTCGAGAATACCTATAATCACTTTCTAACATTCGATCTGGGCGGGCCACATATGGTGCGCAAGATCGCCACCATGGGACGCATGCACGCCAATGAGTTTGTGACAGAGTATATTGTTCAGTATTCGGATGATGGCGAGTACTGGCGCTCCTATGTAAATCCCACAAGTGAGCCGCAGGTACAGTGACTAACCCTACACCTAAGTTCGATTGTAACTAAATTCAATTATTTTACAAAAAAATATGCAAATTTTTGCACGGTGCTCGGTTATTCTTTAGTAGCTCAATTTACCAAATATTAATGTGAAAACGTTTTAAAACAGATGTTCAAAGGCAACTCCGATGGCAATTCCATACACTACAATGTCTTCGAGGTGCCCATTATTGCACAGTGGGTGCGCATTAATCCCACCCGTTGGCACGATCGGATCTCCATGCGCGCCGAGCTCTACGGCTGTGAATATAGTAAGTCAAAAGTAATATTGCATCTATGAGATATCTTAATCTACTCCTCTTCTTTTTTTTACACAGTCTCGGATAGTCTGTACTTCAATGGCACCGGTCTGGTGAGCTATGATCTGCGTCGTGATCCCGTTGCCTCGTCCCGCGAGTCGATACGCTTCCGCTTCAAGACCGCCTTTGCGAATGGCGTCATGATGTACTCGCGTGGTACGCAGGGCGATTATTATGCACTGCAGCTGAAGGACAACAAGATGGTGCTCAATCTTGATCTGGGCTCGGGCATTATGACCTCGCTCTCGGTGGGCAGTCTGCTGGACGATAATGTGTGGCACGATGTGGTCATTTCGCGTAATCGGCGGGACATCATCTTCTCGGTGGATCGTGTCATAGTCCGTGGTCGCATTCAGGGCGAGTTTAGTCGCCTGAATCTCAATCGGCAGCTGTACTTGGGCGGCGTGCCCAACGTCCAGGAGGGTCTGATAGTGCAGCAGAACTTTTCGGGCTGTTTGGAGAACATTTATCTGAACTCGACCAACTTTATAAAGACCATGAAGGATAGCTTTGAGCTGGGCGAGGCCTATTTATACAACAAGGTGAACGCCATATATGCCTGCCCCTCGCCGCCCATTTACCCCGTTACTTTCACGACGCGCGGATCGTATGTGCGTCTGAAGGGCTACGAGAATTCGCAGCGCTTGAATGTGTCCTTCTACTTCCGCACGTACGAGGAGAGCGGTGTTATGGTGCACCACGATTTCTACTCGGGCGGCTACATCAAGGTGTTTTTGGAGTTTGGCAAGGTGAAGATCGATCTGATGGCCAAGGACAGGCCGCGCATCATTCTGGACAACTATGACGAACAGTTCAACGATGGCAAATGGCATTCGTTTGTGCTTTCGATTGAGCGCAATCGTCTCATTCTAAACATTGATCAGCGGCCCATGGCCACGACCAAGAATCTGCAGATAGCCACAGGAAATTTGTATTACATAGCAGGGGGCAAGGAAAAGAATGGTTTTGTCGGCTGTATGCGGCTCATCTCTGTGGATGGCAACTACAAGCTGCCGCAGGACTGGGTGCAGGGCGATGAGGTCTGCTGCGGTGATGAGGTTGTTGTCGATGCCTGCCAAATGATCGATCGCTGCAATCCGAATCCCTGCCAGCACAAGGGCGTCTGCCATCAGAACAGCATGGAGTTCTTTTGCGATTGTGCCCACACGGGATATGCGGGCGCTGTGTGCCATACCTGTAAGCAGCAAGGAGATGCTCAGCTAACAAGCAACTCATGTTCAATCGTATCTTTTGTTCTAGCCAATAATCCGTTGTCCTGTCAGGCTTTGAAGAATGTGCAGCATGTGCAGCAGCGCGTCAATCTAAACCTCGATGTGGACGGCAGCGGTCCGCTGGAGCCTTTCCCCGTGACTTGCGAATTTTACTGTGAGTGCATCTTGTTTGTTATTTGTTTTATTCAAATCTAATTGGAATCTTCTTTAGCCGATGGTCGCGTTATTACCACACTGAGCCACAGTCAGGAGCATACGACCACAGTTGATGGCTTCCAGGAACCCGGCTCGTTTGAGCAGGCCATTATGTATGATGCCAATCAGCTGCAGATTGAAGCACTGCTAAATCGCTCGCACAGCTGCTGGCAGCGTCTGAGCTATTCCTGTCGTTCGTCGCGTCTCTTCAACTCGCCATGTAAATAAACACAAAACAAATCTTAAAATATCTCATGGGCATTAACGTTGTATTTGACCAATAGCTGATGATGGCAATTTCCGGCCATTCTCCTGGTGGATCTCGCGCAACAATCAGCCCATGGACTACTGGGCCGGTGCATTGCCCGGTTCGCGCAAATGCGAGTGCGGCATCCTGGGCAAATGCAACGATCCGACCAAGTGGTGCAACTGTGACTCCAACAGCTTGGAGTGGACCGAGGATGGCGGCGATATACGCGAAAAGGAACATCTGCCTGTGCGTGCGGTCAAGTTTGGTGACACTGGCACACCGCTGGACGAGAAACAGGGCCGCTACACACTTGGACCGATGCGCTGCGAGGGCGACGATCTGTTTAGCAATGTGGTCACGTTCCGCATAGCTGATGCTTCGATTAATTTGCCGCCTTTCGACATGGGACACTCGGGCGATATTTATCTGGAGTTCCGCACCACACAGGAGAACGCCGTGCTATTCCATGCCACTGGTCCCACAGACTATATTAAACTGAGTTTGATTGGTGGCAATAAGCTGCAGTTCCAGTACCAGGCTGGCAGCGGTCCACTGGGCGTCAATGTGGGCACCAGCTATCATCTGAACGACAATAACTGGCACACGGTGAGCGTGGAGCGTAACAGAAAGGAAGCGCGTCTCGTTGTCGATGGCTCCATAAAGGCCGAGGTGCGCGAGCCGCCAGGTCCCGTGCGTGCTCTTCATCTGACCTCAGATTTGGTTATTGGCGCAACGACCGAATACCGCGATGGCTATGTGGGCTGCATTCGTGCGCTGCTATTGAATGGAAAGATGGTGGATCTGAAGCAGCATTCAATGCGTGGCATCTACGGCATCAGCACGGGCTGCGTGGGTCGTTGCGAGTCAAGTCCTTGTTTGAACAACGGCACATGCATTGAGCGCTACGATGGCTACAGCTGCGATTGCCGTTGGAGCGCCTTCAAGGGACCCATTTGCGCAGATGGTATTTGAGTGTTTCTTTTAACTGCGAATTTCTGATCTAATGGCTTGTTTTCCTTACAGAGATTGGCGTCAATTTGCGTTCCAGTTCCATTATCCGTTACGAGTTTGAAGGCTCCTTCCGTTCCACCATTGCGGAGAACATACGCGTTGGCTTCACAACCACCATACCCAAGGGCTTCCTGCTGGGCTTTTCTTCCAATCTGACTGGCGAATATCTGACTATACAAATTTCTAATTCAGGTATCTCAATGAGCATATCCTAATCCATTTTATAGTTTTAATATACGCTTTTCGATGTCCTCTACAGGTCACTTGCGTTGTGTTTTCGATTTTGGCTTTGAGCGTCAGGAAATCATATTCCCCAAGAAACATTTCGGTTTGGGTCAGTATCACGACATGCGTTTTACGCGTAAGAACAGCGGCTCTACGGTGGTCCTGCACGTGGATAACTACGAGCCTGTGGAGTACAACTTCGACATCAAGGCCTCGGCAGATGCCCAATTTAATAATATTCAGTACATGTATATTGGCAAAAACACTTCGATGTCTGACGGATTTGTTGGCTGTGTATCCCGAGTGCAGTTTGACGATATCTATCCACTTAAGCTGATGTTCCAACAGAATCCACCCAATAATGTTAAATCTCTGGGCAGTAAGTGTTGTTTAGTAAGGGCTAAGCTAAGCTAAAATTGTTGACTACATTTTAAACTCGTGCAGCTCCATTGACTGAAGACTTTTGCGGCGTTGAGCCCGTCACGCATCCACCCATTGAAATTGAGACCAGACCGCCACCACTGGTGGACGAGGATAAGCTGCGTAAGGCTTATAATGAAGTCAACACTGTGCTGCTGGCATGTAAGTGTAAACTTTGTACTCAATTAAGACATCTGTTCTAAGTTCCTATGCTCCCTTTGCAGTCTTGCTCGTCATACTCTTCCTGTTGCTGGTATTGATGTTCTTCCTGATTGGTCGCTATCTGCACCGACACAAGGGCGATTATTTGACGCACGAGGATCATGGCGCCGATGGTGCCGATGATCCGGACGATGCCGTTCTGCACTCAACCACGGGCCATCAGGTCAGGAAGCGTACAGAGATTTTCATTTAAACTATGAAGTGCAGCAATCTCAAGAAAAACAAACTGTTGAAAATCAAATCGCCTTAAACAAAAACCAGCAGCACACAAATGAGCGACGACTCTTACACAAAAAATATTTACACACAATCAAACGAATTAGGAAACGAATATGATAAATTATCATTGATAACAGATTTGAAGGCTTTTCCCCCCTCCACACACTGCCAATTATTTTGAGCAAGTTTTTTGCTTTAAATTTGGTTAACAATTGGTTGCTGATTACTTACACTGTCTATTCTTATTATTTTAATTTATGATTGTACTTTGAACACTCAATAGTCATCAAAAACCGTCCATTTTTGTTTAGTTATCTTTTTATACACATTTTGTTTACCAAATTAAGTTACAATATTAATTTAAGTAGCTGTGCTCTCTGCAGCCCGTCAACCAGCCAATTACATTTATGTGTTGTATGTGTATAGATTTTGTGTGTGCACATACAAATGCACACGAACCACCAACGACATTCCATTATATTTAATATGCTTTTTCACTCTCTACATATTATGTAAATCATTTCAAATGTCTTCTAATTTACACAAAACGAAAAGTAATGAATAATTTTTGTGGTAAAACAAAATGCTAAGTTTTAAATGTTTAGTCACGAAATGAGAAACGAATTGTATTTTTGGAAAATGCAATTGCATGTTTGAAATATACTTTAGCATATGTATATATGAATAGTACTATATACACTGTGTGTTTGCACAGACATAATAAAGATTTTTTCAAATTTTAAATAAAATTAATATATACAAAGAAAACGTTAATGAACTTACCGTTCGGGGTGTTGGGGGTTATCTATGGAAACTACTTGATCTGCCAGTTTTCAGTCTCTTAATGTTTATTTAATATAATGTTGTATACTAAAAATATATGTTTGTGTGGGGGTGTATACATAGTATTTTAGAGGCTATTCCATATTTATATTATCTCAAGGGTTTT
Source organism: Drosophila nigromelanica (assembly GCA_004149465.1). Taxonomy (NCBI): domain Eukaryota; kingdom Metazoa; phylum Arthropoda; class Insecta; order Diptera; family Drosophilidae; genus Drosophila; species Drosophila nigromelanica. The sequence continues at coordinate 81,702 of SCDS01000488.1, forward strand.
TATGTATAACAATATCGTTTAACGCTATTTTGTTTTTTTTTTAATACTACGGGGTTTTCTTTCAAATTTTGTTTCTACTACTGTACTGGAATATTTCGATTCACTTATGTGTGAGAGTGTGTGTGTGTGTGTGTATATATATAATATAATAATAATGCTATATGTATTATCCAACAACAGTCTAAATCGCAATCTAACGTTAAGATAGAATAACACTGGGTGGGTATATATGCAATACTTGGCAATAAGTTGATATTGAGGTCGTTACCATTATTCCAGTTCTTAACAGTTCATACCTTGCCAGAGGTTAATGCTAATTATTTATTCGTTGTATCTAAAGCATCTATCATGGGTTTATCTCTGACCCAGCCAGCGTTCCTTTTGATATTTTCTATTAGTGCCTAGTGCAAATACCCAAATCTGTGAGGTTGTGTGTGTGTGGGTGTGGGTGTGTGTGTGTGTGTGGATATGTTTTCAACAGAGCATCGGCCAACATTTCTAAATGGAAGTCAACAGTCAGTTGGCTGTATTGATTATGTACTCAGATAAGTATTTGTTGATACTCGTCGTATATGCCTCGATATTCTTTGCGCCCAACAAAACTGGTTATTAATATATAAAATACAAACGAAAAAACTATCACAAATCGTCCAATTGCAATAAACAGAAAACTACAAGCTTTGGGGGGCGTGGCTGCGCCCACACACTTACTGGCGAGTGCAGCATATTGTCCACAGTCCGTTCCGGCGTTCAACAGCCCAACAGCCACTAATTGTGCACATTGCTGTTGGCCAGCATGCGATAGCGATTCAGTAGCATTACGGCTGCATCCTGGGCGGGCTTTATCTTGCCGTGCACCTCCTCGTAGGCGCCCAACAGAATTCGCTCTCACAAAATCGTGCAGAGCACAAAGAGCATGGACACCAGGCAGAGCATGGCCACAATGTCCCTGTGCAGCTTGCGATCCCGGTAAAAGGGACGCGTGGCGAAGCTCTCACTGCGCGCCCGCCGCAACAGCCAGAGCGGTATGACCAAGTGCAGCAGATCCGGCAGCATAAAGCCAATGTCTCGCACCACCTGATGCGCCGCACCCTCGCCACGCACCACGTTCATAAAGAACTGATCGAAGCTCCCGGCCAGGATGTGCAGCAGCGCAATGCCCACAATGCAGAACACCTTCTTCGGCTTGACGACGTTCGTAGTGTTCGCCAGGTGCATCACCAGCACTGTGGAGAACAGCTCCGTTAGCTGCAAGTAAGGTTAGATGGGAGATCACAAACGTATTATAATAAAATTTATATATTTATAGGTGTGGTGTTAGCTCATAATAATCTGAGGTAAGGTTTTAGGCATTAAGTCTTTAAACATAACATAAGCATAACATAACATAAGCAGACAACGTTTTCTAATAACTGTGTTGTAACTAATAACTGTGAATTGTCACTATTTCGTTTCTCACACTCGTTGCAGACAGACGCGTTTTTTTGTGCGCTTTGTGAACTTTTTATTTTATCCCGAAACAACCGGTGTTTTTATTAAATATTTTCTTTTCAATTATTTTAACAAATCAAATCACTATTGTCTTCTTTCCGTGGTCGAGTCGCGGGTGCATGGCGTGTTTATATACATACATACATACATACATATATACATACTTTATTTAATGTTGTATGCCGTTTTGCAAATTTTCGTTTCTTTCCTTTTGCTGCATTCGCTTAAGCAAAAGTTGTTGTTGGGTAAGTCCACGTTTTTCTTCCTCTGCGCTTATGCTGCTATTTCGCTGTTTCCGTAAATGGCTTGCAATTTAGCTCTCTCCCACTTTAACATCTACCTTTATCTTTATATGCTCTTTTGATCAATTGCGGTTCTTTCTTTTAATTTTTTTTAAACTGTGTCTTATTTTCTTTTCACGCGGCACAGTGGTAAAACTCTAAGATTCTCCCAAAATAAAAATGAATAACTAAATAATGTGTTATAAGAAACTTGTTAAATGCATGTAAACCTGGCATGGACTATTATATACATATATGTATGTATATATGTTGGTATGGCAATATGTATAGTTGTTCTGCTATTTGGCCAATTATAAGAATCGATCAATTTAATCGAGGTTTTGTAGTTATTTTTGACCGAAAAATTAAAAAAAAAAAAGTTTTTAATAATGCATATATTTTAAATGTAGATTAAATCTAGAGGATAAATCATGAACAAAATGCCATCAAACATGAAAATCGGTTCAGTTTTGGCAAAGTTATGGGATTTTGAAATATAGGAGCTATGGGTCCGAGAAAATTACTTGTCAAAATTTTTGTAAATTTTGGCATGATTTTTGACGAAAATTTTGACCCCTCCAGAATCACTTTTATTGTTGTTTTTTATACTAACTGTGACCCTCACAATGAAATAAAAATAGGAATTCGCAATTCCAAATTTTGAAAAATTTTTTTTTTCGAAAATGAGTAAGGGGGGAGTACATGATTTTTTGACCAAAAAATTCCAAAAAATTTTATTTTCAATAATGCATATATTTTAAATGTAGAGTCAATCTGGAGGATAAATCATGACCAAAATGCCCTCAAACATGAAAATCGGTTCAGTTTTAGCGAAGTTATGGGAGTTTGAAATATAGAAACTATGGATCCGAAAAATTTCCAGATTTGTATCAATTTTAATCTGTCTGAGTAAATAGAGCTATTGACAAGCATTTTTATGTTTCGTTATTTTGTGTATATTAACGGAAATCTGTTCTATTCGTTAAATTTAAGAGCTTACACAATTTCCATAGATCTTGTTGGGAATGAAATAAGGCTTTTAAAGTTTCCATTTCCTCTTCAACTTGTTGCCCATTTATCGTCAAATGGAAATGGCATTAAGAACACTTGTTTCGATTGCCTGATTGGCAACGCTCATTAACGTTGGCCAACTATAAAAGTTACCGTTTAGCGCCCATTGCCTTAATACTTCAAACTTTTTGCTCCGGCATTTAACAATTTTCTGCACGGCACTGGGGCAGTGCATGACTTAGCCTTATATATATGGATATATAAAGTACATTCAGAGAAATTGGCGGTGCCAGAATATAATTTGCAACGCTTTGTAGGAATTATTCTTATGGGGTTTTTTTTTATGATATTACAAAATGGATTAAGGATTGCATTTGAGAATTGAGTTCTATGTATGGGAACTCTGGAATTTAAAAAAAAAAGTGTTGGTTTCAAATATTGGCTTTAAATATTTTCCCACTTGGCTGGATATTGCCAACGTTTGTAACTGATTTAAGTACAACATACTTGGTTTTATCTTCGAGTGCATTTAGCCCCTGGTGGGCGTTCCCGAGCTTCGCAAGTTTTTAGAAGTGGCGCACGTGAAGCACGAATAGAAAGTTGAGGCCAACACGAACACGGCGCATATTGTGCAAGTTTTGAGCATCGGCATTTTTCAGAACAGAACTTTACTAATAAATTATGGATAGCCGGTTGGCCGGCCACTTATCTGGCCGGGCACACATGACTGAAGACCTGGCATGTTGCAAGTGTTTTCTGGCTTACCGTGAAGAACAGTTGGTGGTTCCATTGATTGTAGTAATCGTCGTTGTAGTAGTTGATGTACGCCCACCAGGCATAGTAGTGCGAGAAGATGGACAGCAGGAAGAGCAGGAGCATCGAGTAGCGAACCCGTTGCTGCAGGATCAATGCGATGAGCCGCTTGATGCACTCGTAAAGTGCAATTACGGCGAATACGGTCAGTATCCACATCTTGAAGCTGTTTGGTGTGGCATTGAAGTACATGTGCTTGTAGGCGGCCACTCCGGATTCGTAGGGGCCCTTGAATACGGTGTCCCAGCAGGAGCACGTGCAGAAGTGCCGGTCCACATATCGTGCATAATTCTCCCAAAAATACCATAATATGACTATGTGAGCCGGCGGTATTAATGCCGGCGCCAATGAGCCGCAGGCGGTGGGCAGCCAGGTTACGTCAAACATTGCGTTGCCAAGGCCAATAAGTACCGCTGAGCTCTCCTGAGTACGTGTCCGGTGGCTTGGAGGCTTAACTGGCTGCTTGGCTACCTGGCTTCCTAGCTGCTTGGCGGCTTACTTGCAATTCCTGCGATTCCGGTTAGTCCATCGTTGAAGAGTTTATCTGCAACCAGAAAATGTGAAAAACGGTTTCCTTCCTTTAATTGCTGTACAAACATTAAGCTACAATTTTCCAATTAATTATCCAAATTGGCCAAAGGAAAACGTTAAGAACTGGTAGAAACCCGTTGATTAGTTTACTTAAGGAAAAATATACAATTTTCTTTTGCACGCGTTGATTTTTACATAGTACATTCGTTTTTTATTAATTTAGACACTATTAGACACTATAACCAAAACCGCCGCGACGTGTTACGAAAAGGGATAAGCTTCACTGGCTATTAAATAAGCGAAGCAGTCTCCGCCTTAGATGCAAGCGTGCGATCTACCAGCAAGTTATAGCGCCCACGTGGAGATACGGCATCCAAATCTGGGGCACCGCCGCCAAAACAAATCGCGTTAAATTCCAAACAGTACAAAATAAGATACTCCGCCTCATGACCGGGTGTGACTGGTTTGTCAGCAACCTAACACTACATCGTGATCTTGCCATACAAACTATTGA
>SCDS01000488.1:86379-97407 GCA_004149465.1 Drosophila nigromelanica
ACTTTGGCTTAACCTTACCCGGCCCACACCAAAACTAGACCGACCGATAACACCATAGAATTTGGACTTGGCGATTTTTCTTTAACTCAGACAAAAATTTGTTAAAAGCTATTAATGCAGCTTGTACAAATTAAAATACCAATAAAGAATATAATCATCTATAAAAAAAAAGACACTATTTATTAGTGTACAGATTGGCTCTGAGTTATAAGCTAACAAATAGTGGCTCATCTACTTTTATGAAAATATAGTTTTTTTAGTTTTATTTACAAAAAGTTTTTTAAATACAATTTCATCGAATTCATAGTTTTATTATAATACTTTCCATAGCGTGTCAAAAATAAAATGTTAAAAATTCGTAAAAAATAATGTAGTTAAAAATAATGTTTCTGTGTAAAAACACAGTTATCTATAGATATATATCACATATCTTTCATATGTCTGCAAGGGTATTTAATGTTTGGCACCCCTTCAAGTTTCTATAATAAACGCAAAAACATTTTTAGATTTTGGTTATGGTGGATGCTTGCCTAAATACGCATTTATGTATGTGCAAAATGTTAACAAGAATAGCGTTAAATAGCTATTGTAAGACAAGTTGATTGCTACAGTTGATCGCTGACAATCGATGCTGCTAATTGGAGCAAAAATCGGTTGAATTAATGCAAAATATTTGAATTTTCTGGTAAACATTTCGAAGTTGTAAAAATGCTTTTATAAATTTTCTGCTATTTACATGGCAAACATTTGTTCTACATATGAAAATAAACACAAGAGATATAAACAATCAGCAATATTTTCGATTGCCGAAGGATGGCTATATATATTATATATATACATATATAGATGGATATGTATATTTAAATCCCCCTCGGAGTGCATATTTTGGCACATGCAAATTGTGAGTGCTGTTGTGTGAAGCCAGCCGAGCGAGTGTCAATCTTGTAGTTGGATGGATGGGAAACAGGGCCTGGCTGAAGAATGAATCAATTATAAATTCATACGTTTGCCAGAGCATTCCACGGTGCCCCAGCCCAGACGCAGCAGCAGATCCAAATGCAGGCTCCTGGCACGGCTGCCAAAAAACCAAAACGCGCGGTCATTAGTGCCGCACAATGTGAAGGGAGGCGGAGGAGAAGGGGAGGGGGGGGGCTGTGAGGGGAATATTGTTGAAAGGGTGCGAGCAACTATTTGAGGCAACGATATTCAAAAAAAAAAAAGGCGCCTTGTGCTGCTGCTGCTGCTGTTGAGGCCGCTTCAAGTGCTCCACGGCGTCGGTTTAATTAATGCCGCTATATCTGAATCTGTAGCTGTATTTGTATCTGTATCTGAATCTGCAGCTGCCAGTGAAAAAGTATTTCGATTTGTTGTTGTTATTTCTGTTGTTGCGCCACAGTTTAATAAAAACAAATACAAACGCAACGTGCACATTGACGTCATTGTTCTTCAATGAAAACTTTTTACCATCGGCACACGGAGAACGGAAAACTTATAAGCATGACGGTGAAAATCATTGCAAACAGCATACAAATTCTAAATTAAATCAGTTCCATAAAAATGTTTCACTCTTGCATTATATTTGAATACTAATTGCCGAGGCATTTTAATAACCAGCGAACCCCTTGCAATTGTATTTCAAGGCTTTTGATAAACTATAAACCAAAGTCAAAATCGTGTTGACCTGGCATTTTAGTCGCAAGCATTTAAGCCGCATTACTATGCACTGGGATGGATGGGCAAGAATTTCCTCTGTCAAATAATTGATTTCAAAATTTATTTTCAAAATCGTAGATAATTATCATGCGTACATTTAGAGAAAAACAATTCAAGTAAGAGTGGGATTAACATTCGCTTGATTTGTGCCTAATTTTATAAACAACCCCTCATAGATAAATAAGAACAAGGTTCTTGAATGATAATAAAATCCATTTTTAATATGCAAATATATAAATCACTATGAATATCTTTCGTATATATCATACTTAATAAATGGTTCTAAGATTGGATACCTCATTCAAGTCTTATATTTAAAAAAAACAAAACGTTCTTTAGCTACGAATTTGGCTCTAAAATTTGGATATTTTTACCTTGGCCAGGTTTGGCCGACAATTGCACTTGAATTATCTACTCGCACTTGAATTAGTGTGCCTGACAAATAATTCGAATTGCAAATTTTAGTCAATACTGATTATGATGTTACAATTTTAATTACAGCAGCGAAAATTCCTATAATGTATTCATCGTCATTATAGAAAGGTGTATTTAAATATGGATAGTCCGCAAAATTCAATTAAAGGCAACCAATTTTTATTTAACTGTTGTGAGTCAATATTTTAGCATTCAATTAAGTAAAATAAATATATTTTTTTGTCATGAAACAACAAACAAATCTAAAGTAACAACTATAATAAAAAAACCCCAAACCTAAAGTCACGAAAAGCCATTTAAATAAAAAAATTTTATAGAAAAACTAATTGCATATTTATATCATATATCTATAAGAAAGAAACAGACAAAAAAAAAAAGTTAAACACAAATGTGTTGTTGTGTTTGTTTGTTAAATGATTTAAGGATAAATTTAATATATTTCAGTAGGGTACGAAAATGTCTGGGGAAAGTAAAAGTACGTGTATAGAACAACCCGTTTTAACAATTTCTGTTCAGGGTATAAAAAGTTTACCCAAAATCAAAATATCCACCTATAATTATTATGCATAAGTACAAACTACTTCGCGTTAGTATCCTTCAAAGGCACGTCGTGTATTAATCTTGAGTGCTCGAGTGGTTATTCGCGCGTTTGTTTGCCAAGTCATCAAATTTAACTTTGTGCTACTTACGCGAATGCACATAAAATCAAAGTCTACAAAGATGAGCCGCGCCCGTCTCCGCCTCCAACTCCGCCTTGGCCCAAAAATGGCGTGGCAATTCGTCTAAAGGCTGCATGCAAACGACACCTCCTGTGGCAGCAACAGCAGCAGCAACAACAACAACAGCAATTACAAGCAGTGACAGTAAAACCGTCAACAGTGCTCGCGCCTTCACTTGACTTGCATTGTGCGGTGCAGGCAACGTGCGACGGCAACGTGTCGTATGTGTAATGCGAGGGTAACCATTTTGCACCCGCTGGGCTTTCAGTCAGTTGCCCCACCCCTCCCCACCCATAACCGTTGCGTGTCGGGGTGTGTCAGTCTTTGCCATTGAGTTGTGTTCTTTGCATGCTCATTTGTGTCTCCTTCAATTGTCGTTGCCAGCTGTTGTTGTTGTTGTTGTTATTGTTGTTGTCGTTTGCTTGAAGTGCGGCAGACGCTTTGTCTGCCACCGGCTTGTTGCTATTGTTGTTGTTGTTGCTGTTGCTGTTGCTGTTTACTGTAGGTTTTGGAAGTCATAAAAGTGTTTTGATATATATGCGCATAACATTTAAGGGCCGCATTAAAGTGACTTCGATATGCAATCATATTACGCATACGCCGCGTCTGCCTGCCAGCGATATTCTGAATGCATTGAATAATGAGCTCTGTGCATGTTAGCAGACACACATATATATATATATATATATAGATATGGATGTATGTGTGTGGGTGTGTGTATATGCATGTTTTGCCAAAGCAACCCTAACACACACACACACACACATACACACATACTTACACCTACACTAGGCTAATGAGTGTTTGTATGTAGCTGTTATTTATACAGACACATATGTGGGTGGTTGACGTTAACGTGAAGATAAATCGCTGGCAATAATATATAACCATTGCCTCTATATGACGTTTGTTTGGTCAATATTTATTTTGGCTTCAAGCTCGAAATGGAGACACCCACACCCACACACACACACACACACACATAGAGAGACACACTTGCACACACCCTCTGACAAATAGAATACCCACTACAAATACAATTGGGTCCTGTCAAGTCGGTGTTGTTGACTGCAAATTGCCCTCAGCTGCTCGTCGCTGCATCCTCGTTGGTTGCGCACAAGTACAATGAACCAGACGCAGAGGGCGACACAGCCGGCTAAATGTCTAGTAAATACACAAAGTACAGCAGCCAACAGCAGCGTCAACTGGCAACAAAATGCGGGTACATACAAACAGTGAAAAATCGAAAGAAAATTAAGTGGCCAAAATACTTAGTGGGGTTACGGGCTCCACACCCACACACACTCTCTTACTCTTACACCCACGCACACGCGGAACTTGGTTATCAGCCCGAACGTTGAATGGGATGCTGGGAACAACACACACACACACACACACACAGACAAAAAACACACACTTGGATTTATCATGCCTTACACGTTAGACTCTAATGGCCGCCGGCTCAAGCTGTAACATATGTAACATGCTTTGCGCTTCTTCTTTTTTCCACAATATTCGTGCTGTTGGCAATTAGAAAAAATCAGAAAATGTTCTATTTAATGCACTTAAAATCGCTGTGAAAAAATCTGTTGAAAGAAACAAACCGCGAGCGCGTCGTGAAAAAGCCGACTGAAATTTTTGTTATGCTGGCTGCGTGTGAATTCTGCTCTTCAGTTGGACGCGATGCTTCGGCAGCGACGGCGACGGCGACAGCGACAGCGACGACAACGCCGAGTCCATCGGCATTGCCAGCGTCGGTGTCGGCGTCGTCGTCGGCGTTGTTGTTACTGTTGTTGTTGTTGTTGGTTTCGTTGTCTGCCCGAAGATTTCTAACAACAAAATACTGGGCGCAGCTCTCAGCTGTTGGCACCCTCGCTTACCGTTGTAGTTCAACTAGCGCTACGCTCTCTCTCGGGTGTACAAAATACTGGGAAATGCGCGAGGGAAATGCATAGCGGTGTCTTTGGTTGCAAATCAAGTATACGCACTGTTGCTGCCGGTCAGGCAAACAGCGCCGGCTCTAAACTACATATGGAACTTCTAAATATATAGAAATACTTTTTTTTTATTCAAGCCACATCAAAACTATTTTATTTCATTTTTGTGGCTTGTCTGTGCACCTGTTGAGGCAACTTCATGGCCGTTGCTCAGGTTGCTTGCTACGAATTTAAATGCATATATTTAAATCAGGCTTAAACGTAAAATATATAAAAATAAACCAAACATTGCTTAGAGTTGTTTAAATGTAACAAAGTGACATATTTATTGCATACATATATATTCGTTAAAGAATTAAAAACAAGCTCGGAATTAGTTTGTATATGGTATAAATATAAATTAGTTTGCCTCAAGTTAAATACAAATTTAAGCACAGTCACAAAATCTGTCAGAGTGCATTTCAACTATGTTAATTAATTGCTCATTTTTTTTTTTGATACATTTTTGTTTCAAGTTGCATTTGTTTTGGTTGGCTTTGTTTTTGGGTACATAGCGGACAGTTCTGGTAAATATTTGATGTGGCTCTGTCATTCCATTGTTCTTGGCAAACGAATTTTAAAACACAAAATGTGCAAATGCACATTCTCTTATTATAACAATAGTTTTGTTTTTTTTATGTATGTACTATATATTCTTTTAATATTTTTGCAGTTGTATTAACTTACCCATAAATGTTTGAAATGAATATATATAAAATAAAATGGTATTTGGTAATCCCTCGCAAATTATATATGATAAGAAAGCTTGTAACACCTAAGATCGAATAATATAATATACCATTTGAAGCTCTTGTAGAGTATTTAGACATCGACTAATCCTTTATGTGACTTAACTCTTGTAATTAAAATTTTTCTCAGGTCTCTCTTAGCATAGTTTACTATTGTTTAGCTATTGTGACCTACATACAAGCAGCAGTTACAAGTAGACATTTTTATACGGTCGTATATATTATTTTGTATATATAATATATGTGAGCACAAAACACTTAAATATTATAAATTCGTATGATATTGCCGCTTACAACTATATACATATATATTCCTTTTTAATAGCTTAAATTTTTTTTGTAGATTTTCTTTTGTTTCTTTAGGTACAAGTACTCATTTGTGGCTTGGTCAGGCCCTTTTACAAAGAAAAATTAACATTAGACATTAATATATATAAAATACAATACAACTTACCTTGTTCAACAACGTGAATATTCAATGCAATTTAAATTCAAATCGATGAATTTATAATTTATACACAAATATATTCATGTATTTATACATTTAATTAGCCATAATGACTTAAAAAGCATATGAATATAATAATTAAATTTAATACTAATTTTGATTTGTGTTGGAACAATAATCTAAATGATATATTGATTACTGAAACCGAACAAATGCTAAAGTGCCTGTGAGAGACGTTTCCAATTATGAAATTAATTGAGCGTAATATGAGTTTAATCGAGATGGCATCGATGTGACAGACTGACACAAATGCACACATACACAAATAGATAAATACATGTGTATGTGTGTTCATCTTAAGTATTTCTATTATGATGAGCTTGGTTTGACTCTGCCTGATGTTACGTGCTCATACTCACAAGTATCCACAAGATACATTTCTGTCAATGCCTCTTAACTCGACTTACGTGTAAGCTATGGATATTATATAAATTATTTATGCATGTATAAATATTTATATAAGTACATAAATACTAACAAGTATTCTATTCAGAAACATTTTCGTTAAGCTCATTTAACATTTTTTTATCACTTCGTTGCCATGCCTATGCAGCCCTTAACAATTTTGTTTATTGTTGTATTACATTACATACATATGTATCTATGTGTATCTATTAGTTGGCTATAATTGCTTTGCAAATCGGCTTTCGATGGTAGTCAATACAATGGACATGTTCTTCATTTCGGTTTTCTTTAGAATTGCGCCAACAGCAGGTGAAATTGAAATTGTACAAAAATTTTGTGGCAAACATTTAACTTTGCCACATTTACAGATTTTAATAAATCTCTTTAAAAAAGCTCACTTGAAAGGTCGTTTCAATCGAAATAGGCTTATTAAAGAAAATTCTTCAATTTAAGAAAAACCGAATGTTTGACCTTTTTTCAGGTGTGTTACCCTGTTATTCTTATACTCATGCATATACTATTCTACATTTAATCACGTTGCGCTTGCTCTCTTGCTCTTTCAATACAAGTTAGTAGAAAAATATTCTGCCAGATAACTCGCGAATCCGCTGGCAGTCGCTTCAAAACTTACTCTGTTCCATGGCTATGCTAGTGGAATTGTTGATCTCGGCCACAACGATAATCTCCTCGTTCTCCTCAGTTTCCTCCGGCACCATCATCAGATTGTTGTTCAGCATGTAGGGCTCGGCGCGGTTCTCGCAGTCCGTGGATGAGGGACGCAAGCGGTGGGTGAACGAGGAACGCGAACGTGTCATGTAGGAGGAGCGTGTGGTGGACACACGGCGCAGCACGCCACGCCCATACATGAGCATGCGAACCTCAACACGAAATCGGGGGTGGGTGGCCGCGTACAGATACGGATCCACGCAGGCGGCCGTCTTGCAGAAGAGCGCCGGAATCATGGAGCCCAGCGGCGTGATGTGCTGCTCCAGGCCAAAGACACCCATCATGGCGACAATGGCGTAGGGCGACCAGGCAACGAACCACAGTCCAATTATGGCGGCCACTATAAACGTGAGCTTCTGCTCTGTTTTGGCCTTGTCCTTGTTGGACTGTATCCGATTGGCCATGAAGACCACCTTGAGTATGTAGAAATAGGAGTACATGATCGAGGTGAGTGGTATGCAGTAGGCGGCCACAAAGAAGAGTGCCATAAAGATGCGTGCCGGCGTCTCCTTGTTCAGATAGTCAAAGCTGCAGGTGGTCAGATAGCCCTCGGGCACATAGACAGACAGACCCACATCCAAAGCCGGCATCACGGCGAACAGGAAACTGTAGCACCAGATGAGCAAGATGATCACATAGGATCGCAGGCGCGAGTAACGGCGCAGTGGCTGCAGCGGATGCACCACCACATTATACCGATCCAGAGCAATGGCCGTCAGTGTTCCGATTGCACAGGTGCCGCTCAGCCCGCCCACAAATCCATAGATGCGACAGGCTGCATGTGAGGCAGGAGGCAGCTTGTAGAGAAGCCATTAGAGAATCCCCCTTCCCCTTGCCCCTACTCACCTACATCGCCCAACGCGGGACCCTCTTGGATATTATTGTAAATGGCAATCGGGCACTTGATCAGCATCAGGAAATCGCAAATGGCCAGGTTCATCACCAATATGTTGGCCGGCGTGCGCAGCGACTTTCGACTGACAAACATGAAGATGACAAATGCATTCCCAATGCTGCCCACCACCGAGATGAGGCAGTAGAGACCCGCCATGATGTAGAAGCAGCTGGTGTCCGGTGGCTCGAACTGCAGCCAGAACGGGTTCACCTTTGCTATATAGCTCAGATCGTATTTGTCGCGATAGTGTATATAACCAGGATACGAGCTGCAACGATGTGGGGAAAAGGAAAATTTGAGATTGAATCCGAGAATATAGCTAATAGCTGCTTGGTAAAAAGATCTGCAAAGCTGCGTTAGCTATATAAAGACAAATATATTTATTGGTAGAATAGAAGCTTATTTATCTTGTAGGATACATTTGCGATTTTCTTAAGATTTCTTTTGCAAGCACCCTCAAAAGAGATAAACATAATTAAACCTCGTTCTCGATCGAATAAAATTAGCTTTTGCAGCTTCTATTGTATTTTAAAGTTGGAAAATATCCTTGTTTTTTACGTGTTGTCAGTCATTGTCAAACTGTTGTAGATTATATTTTGTATAAAACTTATACACTTGCTTGTGCACAGAGTATAAATAGTTAAGTTTGTTTGTAAAACGCTTGTGTCAATGTATAGGGTATCTCCTTACCGACTACTCTCGATGCTCTATTCTGTTTGCTTGGCCAATTGGAAATCCAACTTAAGAGGAATTGATTCGGTAATGAAGTTGAGAAGGATTCACTCACCTCAGATCTGTCTCGCTGTCATTCACCGCATGCGAATGCTTCTCATGAACTTTCGTTACGTTTGCCGTGGCCGCTGATGAAGCGTTTGCAACAGCCGCTGCTGCGACTGTTGTTGTGGCCGCTGCAGCAGCTAGCGTTGCATTCTGGGCCGCATCAAGGCTGCTGCTGGTTAGCATCTCGGACAAGGTGCTGGCCATCCACAAGCTGCCATCGTCCGTTGTCAACGTGGGCAATGTTGACATGATGGCCTCCATGCTGTGCCGTTCTTTGTCTCCGTTTCCGTCTCCGTCTCCGTCTCTGTCTCCGTCTCTGTTTATGCCGCAGCTGGAGTTGCTGTTGGTGTTGGTGTCAAAAATGCGAACGTTTTTGCTGCTGTTGAATTTTGCATGGGCCACGCGGCGTATGCGTGATGCGTGGTCGTGACTTGCGCCTTTGTCTCCGCCTTATTTAGTCATTAGCCCAATTAGCGCAATTGGTAAGGCTGCCCAGCAACCTGACAAGCTCGACAAGCTGCGCCCCGGACAGGCATCCTGCCCACGCAAAGTGACCACGTGTGGGTTTCAATCAATTCCGTACTCCTGAGTCCGCCTGAAAGTGGACAAATAAAAGTGCAGTTACGCTTAAACGAGCTGTACTTTGATTTTATTGTTCCTGGCCACGTTCGTGTTCGATTTGTTCAAGTGAAACTATTAAAAAGCAGCCAAAGCCAAACGACTTTAAATTTGCGATTTTTTTAACCCATCTTTAAGCTTGTATATTCCATTAAGGCTTTTAAAAGCTTTTCAATTATCATACGGTGCACTTACCTAAAAAAAAAAAAATAAATTGCATTTATATACTATATGTACGGCTACGCTTAAGATTATATCAAACTTTACAACTCGTAACTTTTTGGGGTCTAGCCAGGCGCATTGAATAGCAAAAGTTATTAAAAGCAGCATGGAAAATAATAGCATTGTGGAGCACCGCTTGGCAGGAGTACTTGATCCTGCATTGGTAAACAAAAAAGCGGAATTCCAGGCTTAAATTCAGTTGATTAAACGTTGCATTTTTGCATTTTGTATTACTAAACTGAAAAAGTATTGGTATTACTACTGAAAAATCAATAAACCTAAGATGATTAACAGATATACAACTCATCTGTTAATCATCTTAGGTCAAAATATAGGGTCATAAATTTAAAAATCAAATATGAAACAGCTGTCGAAAGCTCGTCATAAATACATTTATCAAATCATGTCAGAACAATATTGGGCAATGTGCGAGTAATCTGCCTCTTGTTGAGTACGAAATCACAACAGCGAAGTTTAAAAAGCGTAAACTGAGAGAAAACAAACCGTTAGAACGCAGTCGGGTGAACATCTTTCAAATTGTGAAAGATATTCATTTTGGCGGCTTATCTACGTGAAATGGGCAGGTAGCTGGGTAGAGAGAGTATGATAAAAAGTAAGAGAGAGAGAGAGAGAGAGAGAGAGAGTGAGAGAGAAAGAGAGAGAGAGAGAGAGTAAAAGAGTGATAGAGTAGGAGAGAGAGAGAGAGAGTAAAAGAGTGAGAGAGTAGGGGAGAGAGAGAGATAGAGAGTAAGAGAGTGAGAGATTAGGGGAGAGAGAGAGAGATAGAGAGTAAGATAGATCGCGACAGAGAGAGAGAGAGAGAGAGAGTGAGAGAGAAAGAGAGAGTACGATAGATCGCGACAGAAAGAGAGACAGAGAGAAAGAGATAGAGAGTAAGATAGAGTGAGAGAGAGAGATAGGGGCAGAGAGTGTTAAAGAAAATAGAGAGAGTAAGTCACTTTAAAAAACACACACAACTTTTCAAATATACCTTTTAAATGACACACACATCACTGAAAACACCAACAGTCTGCAGGCATTACTTGAATTCATGAGAATCGCATAGAGAGGTCTAAATTGCCTTGCTAGATAATTAACATAAAGCCACAAGACTATAGACATTTTTTTTAATATCACTACGGACAGACGAGCGGACAGCAATGCTTTTTTAGTAGTTAAGTAAGGGCGATCGCTTCACACCTCTGGACACCGCCTCTCCAGACGAGGTGGCCAACACGACGAACATCCTCTCTGCCCCGCTACAGACGAGCTCACCTATCAG
>SCDS01000489.1:0-41969 GCA_004149465.1 Drosophila nigromelanica
CAAAATCCTTAACACTTTATCTGACGCGGGTACAGACGAGTATATATCCAAAATTTCAAGTCTCTAGCTTGAATAGAGGCGAAAAAAATTGCGTTCATATTGACAGACGGACGGATGGAGCAAGACGGACATTGCACAAAACCAATTACTCTTTCACTTCGTGAACGAATATAATTAGAAAATTAATTATTGGCCACTAAAAATATGTTTTCAAATTTGTAGTTGCGTGCATATGTATGAAGAAGAAGGTGTTTTCGTCTATATAAAGTATAGATATATTCTCGGTTAGTAATTTAATTTAATTTTTCGTCACTTATAGCAACACTTAAACTCGAGCATATAAAAACCAAATGTTCGCCGTTCACATACTTAAGCAATATAAAGCAGAAACCAATTTGACCCAAACATTCCCGAAAATGTTGGAAAGTGCCTACATCTTAGTTTTAGAAAGACTATTTAATGCCAACTAACCGCATAACTAGAACGAGTGCTAAGTATATTTAAATTTGGGCCACTTGTCGTTTGACTTTTTCCCAACACTCACAAAATTCTTCTCTCACCCATTCTCTCTCTCTCTCTCCCTCTCTGTCTCTATGTTTATCTCTATAGTGCGCATCGTTTCTGAATAAGTTCCTTGAACAGCTGTTAGTTGTAAAACTTTTGATTTTTGCTGTTAGCTTTCCGCCTGCTGTTGAGAGCGGCTGGTTTTTCTGGTGAAAACTCCACTGAGATTTATATGCAAGTTGTTTGGTAATTGAGTATAATGTTGCATTAATTATTTACAGTTGTTTTCAATTCAAGACCAGCGCAAACAACAAGTGGAACAACTACAAACAAAAGTTATAAATACTTTGAAGATTAATTAGAAGCTGTGGCATCACCAACCAATCCGGCTAACTGGAACTCTCAGATAGGGCTAAGTTCAGGGTTAGACGGGACGGATATGAAGATGAAGAGGGTTGTGTTTTATTCGACAGCTGACTTTCAAAGTTTGAAAAGTTTTTCTACTAGTGAAGTGATTTTTCACAGCTATACAAAGCGATGTGGAGAGGGGTGAAGTGGAGTGTGGGTAATAAAAGTTTTTCAATTGAACCTGCCTACAGTGATTTTAATGAAATAATTCAATAAATTGTTCATGACGCTAATGAGTTTTACAGTGGCTACTCATTAAAATTCTATCAATACATTGTGTTTGCAAGGAAATTGTTTATTTAGCAAAGGGAAAAGGGGCACTGCAAGTTTGCTCCTCCTTAAACATAAAATATTCTGTTAAATTCTTCTGCCAGAAACTCCCAAATTCTAGCCAATATATTACTATTATTTATACTGGTTGAGCTAGAAAACGTTGCTCCGTATATGTTGCATAAAGTATATTTAGACAAAAATAAAATGATTTTAAAGATTCAAATGAAATATTTTATTATGCCTAAAAAATATATATTAAATTTTTTTAATTATAATAGTATTTACTTTATTTAAAATTCTATTTCAGTAAATTTTATATTATTATATCATGGAAAAATTTATATATTTTGACCATTTCGTTAACTGGTAAGTATTTACCTTGAATTGCCGGCCAACAACAATATTTGCATATGCTGAAGAGAAGAATAAATAAAAGCTGCAAAAAGCCAAAGCTGCTGGCATTTTATGCAAATTCAGCAAAAACTAAACGAACTGTCCAAATTGGCGTTGTAAGGCTTTGGTGCGTATACTTAATTAAAAACAAGTTGAGCATGTGTACAAAAACCAAAACATTTGGGTTTACTCTGCAGGCTAACATTTTGCAAATATTTAATTAGGGTGAAAGCAGAGTTGGGCAATATATTTTGGGAATTTAATATTTAACAGAACTTATTTCATATGTAGTTGCCAAATATTGAAACAGAACATTCGAATGCAATTTCAATATATCTAAGCTAAGCTTGCGATGCCAGCGGGCTGCTTTGTTTGCACGGCTGAACATCCCAGGTGAGTGTAAAAGCGCAATGCAGAAACACATACAAACCGAAACGAGGAGTGCAATGTGAAAGCAGCATACAATTGATTTTACCTGCGCCGCCTCTGGGCAAATACCACTCGTGCCGGCCACAAAGTAATCAAATTTTACATCCATCCCAAGCAAACGAGGATTCACTAGTAGCTTACTGCATAAATGTGTCTGTGTGGATGAGTTCTGCTTGTCACTTGTCAGCCAAAAGGGCTCGACTATAGGTATTGCTTGATCTCTTTATGTTTGCCGAGCCAGGAGTACGTATACGTAATATTGATTTACAACGCATTTGTATTCTAATATTAACGGTATTTTATTGCCGTACCACGTCTACCGTGCTCTGTGGGTGGAATATTTAAATCTATTAGAATTTTCGCCGCCAACTTCGGTTGCACTTTTTAATCATGCCTAGCATTCTGTGGGATTCTCTAATTAATATTGATTATGAACAGAATTTATCCTGTGCTTTATCTTTTCTCTCCTGTGTTTTAATGTGCTTTTACAGCTCTGCAATTTCTCTTTTACCATTCAACAGGCATGCTAATGCATTTTATGAAGATTAAATACCAACCACAGAAACACCACAGTAATTTATAGCAAGAAAAACTGTTTTTCCATAAAAAGAATTAATGAAATAATCTACATTTAATATAATATATTCGGTTTTTTAATATAAACTTTACTTTAAGTAGCGTAAAAATGCCCTTCACATATGTTATATATTTTTCTTAATTTATTTATTTATTATTTCAACATGTAAAGTTCCCGGAACTCTTATTACTCTGCCAAAACTGTAACAATTCTGAAACTTGATAAAAATTTAGGCACTCTTAGAACCAACATTTAATTTTTGATTTTTCTGGAAAACGACTCAAATTTGCTTTAAACAAAACAAGTGTTATTTAAAAACCTGTCTAAAATCTTACATACTTCGATGATTTCAACAACGTACCTTATGTATTAAGAATATAAAATTTGTTTAATTTATAGATTGTATTTGCCAGCAGCTCTAAATTTAAGCTTCAAATCTTCAAATTGTGGTTTACTTAGCATTTGTTTTACTACTGCCGTGGGGGCATTCTTGGAACAGGCTAATAAGCTGAATGTTTAGCTGGGCTTACAAAAAAAAATGATAAATTTAATTTCGTGCAAATCGTTTAGACAGTTGTTCAATGCTGGACCATATTGATGTATTTTTCATAAGGCTCGCACACATGAATTTGTGTGTATATTGTTGTGGCCAGCTGTCCAATGACTCATTTTTCATGATTTGCAGTTTCGTTTGAATGGCGACCCATTTGGCTTTTTGGTAAATGTTCGATTTTTGAAAGGAAAATCATGTAGCGCAGCGTGTATTTTTAGCCTGTCATTTGTTCAAATAGCATATACATCTTTTTCGTTGGCCAATTCAATAAAATGTCTGTCTCTTTTGCATTTGATTGCCTACATTTGGAGCATATCGAGCGCCATTTAAGAAATCGAACAGTGCCGCCTGCCTGCGTTAAACGAATGACACGCAATTTGGCACAGGATACACACGATACACTTTGCATTGAGCTAGTGGCAATGGTTGGCTAATTAACTTGCTCATTAAAGCTGTAAATTGGCAACTCAGCATGACATGATGTGCCACATATGAATTTCTTGACTTTTGGCCTGGCTGAGCACAATTGCCAAAGAAAGAAAAAAATAAATAAACAATTGTCCAACGAAGCTGGCTGTAACTACACCATCTTTATATTTAGTCCGTCAAATGTGCTTGTTTTTCATTTGCTGTCGATACTTATACCCTGCATCACTGATCTGAGTAAACTACACTGTTATAAAAAATGGTTGAATAATTTATTTATCGCCATTAATTAAATTCATTTATCAATTCTCTTAAAAAACAAAAAATCATAATAGATGTTGGCACTTAAATTTGTTTAACTTTTTAGGTAAGATCCAAAAAATAAAAAATAAAAAATGTTTTCTCATTATTTTATATACCAATATTTTGATATAAATGTATTTTAAATGTATTTCTCTAAAAATAGAGCACCGTCCTTCATTATTTCTACTGAATAAAATTAAAGTACTACTTAAATCTCGTTTATTTCGCCTTATTTACCGTGACATTCAACTAAATATTTTGCTTCTTTAAAAATTTCCCGGAACAGTTAAAGACGCTTTGTGCAAAAAATCTTGAACAGGAAAAAATACGAGCATACTTTTTGGCTGTGGTGAAAACACTTGCTCTTAAATAGCTTCAATTGATGTCATTTAGATTTGGCAGCCCAGTTTTACTGAGGCACCAGCAAAAAGCAAACCAATTTCATAACATTTGCTACAATTTTGCCTGCTTGTTTTATTGCCTGTCATTATTGGATTTTGTTGTTGATGTTGCGGCTATTGATGCGTAAAAATTCAATCACTATGCGACTGTTGCTGCTACTTCTCCGGTCGCTGCTTTGATGGTGGCTGCAATTTGTGTTTTCTTTTGCTGGTTAGTTACAATTTTTTTATAGCTCGAATATGTATTTTGCACAAACATATCGCGTGGCAAGGATATATTAGCTAGGTTAGATAGAATGCTGCAATAAAACCTATTTTTATTTAAGTTCAGAAAATGTTATTATATATTTTTTGTAGTGTTATGTGAAGTATTTTTTGATCCAAATATGTTTGCATATAGCTTCTTAGGTTGAAATCAGGGCATTGCATAGTCGATTAAATTTAAGTTTCTACTAAACATTTCTATTTGCTCTTGGTTCGATTTGTTACCGATTTTAGCTTTCTTCACTCTGATGGCAAATTTAACCATTAGAGGGTATACTAACTTTATTATCAAGTGTGAATGTAAATTATATATTTCTAAAAAAGCTGACACCAATACTTTTATTATCTATAGACATGTACATCTCTGTAAGCAAATAGGCGTATTTCCACGCTTTCCACACCCGTGTAGGGTATCAAAATACTGCCACGGATAATATGTGTATGCTGGTTTTTTCATCTTTTTATATTTGTAGTAGTGTCACAATTTGCTGCGTTTCAGCCACTGGCGATTGCTGTGGTTGAGGCAAACGTTATGAATGTTTTTTATTCAATTTGCGCATATTTCTATTTTTTTATTATTTATTTTATTTATCCTTGAGATCTGCGTGGGCGGCAAAGGCAGGCGCTCACAGCTTATTGCCTTTCGTTTCGAATTTAAGGGCGTAAATTAGCTTTAGCAGAATTCAAGTAGCGTTTAACTAGATTCGTGGGAATAGTGCCCCGGCCGGTGGCAGCAAGCGTTGCAGCTTTCACATTTACTCAACTTGAAAGTTTTTGAAAGCTGCCGAGCGCGGGAGTTGCAAGAAGCGTAGAACGTAAAGCACATAAAAAGCATCATTTAAATGCAAGCCATTATATCTGTGAGAGTACTACGCACAGAGGTGCCCCCCGTTTAAATTCTAAGTGCCTCAGCCCAGCGTTTGTCGCAGCGTTGGGTGCGAAATTGCGTAACATTTGGCTACCTGACGGCTTACTTGCCTCTCTGTCCCTTATTCAACCACTCTTGCGAGCTTTAATTGTCTTTACTTTACAGCCGAAGCTCACATGTGTGGGTGCTTATGTGTATGTGTTAATACTTTTAAATTTGGAAGTTGATCTTACTTTTTATGCGTGCTATTTATGCAATTTCAACAATTTTCATTCATCGCCAACCTTTTTATATGCTAAATGCGCATTTGGCATTTGCATTTCGTATTTTTGTTTATACCGTCTCGCTTTTTAATACCCTGTTGCTAAAGGGAAATAAGTGTATACGTTAGGTGTACCGTTTGTTCAACTGTTTGCTTCCAGGTAATAATGTTATTACGGATTAAGTTGTAATAAATTATATAAAAATCCTTTTTAAAGGATAGCGACAATGCACAGGGTTAAGCTTATAGATCAAAAATCGCATGATCAATGAAGTGCCCTTTAAGCTGATTTTACCCTTATAGCAGAGTATGGTGTAGTCGGGCTTTTTTCTCGAATGCAACCTGTTTATTTTATTTTTTTTATTGGCGTCTGTCACGTTGGCTTTGCATACTTCTGAGCGTTAACACACGGCGTATGCTTAGCATTTTGCATACGTCGTGGTGTCGCTACCTTGCTGTTTTGGCCTCGAGCCGCATTTGTTTAATTGAATTGACGTGAGTCGACACATTTGCCTGCTACTCTTGATTTAAATTGCTTAAATAAAGGTGAACCGAACAGACTCTGCCTTTGATCTGCTACAGGCTGCGTTGTCAGTCACCTGTCAGTCCCGTCGTTTGTCCGTCTGCCGTCAGTTACATTTGTCTCTTTGTCCATTTGTAGTTGCTCCCGGTTTTTCTTATCAATTTGCAGCAATCAAGTCAGCAAAACATTTCAACGTTTCAGCATTTTGCTCGGAGGATTCAGCATGGGACAAAAGTCGCAGCGCGTCGCGTGAAATTTAATCAAATAAATTAGCTATAAAGTTTTATTTTGACGCTGTCACCAGCACGAGGCGCCACACGGCGTATACGCAACGTGTTTTTATTGCCAACCAGCCTTTGGGCCGGATTTTATAGGACTTCTTTCTACTTATTTTGACTCGCTGCTGCGCATCAATTAACATTGACAGCTTGGCTACATGAAAGACCCAAAGCCGACAGAGAATTGATTTCAAAAAATAAAAAAACAAGAAACAAATAAACAAACGGCAAAAATATAAAGTAAAACAAAATAAAAGGCGTGGGCGAGGCCAAGCTCACGCTTTTAAGCTTGTTTAAATTGAATTAAACTCAGATTTGATATGTGACGCGTGTGTTAATGCTCGATATTTCATTCAGCTATTTGATAAAGGCTATTTTCGTGCATATTAGCTGTTTTAAATCCAATTGTATGTGTGTATTTGTGCGTGTGTTACACACATTTTTGGGCAGTTAATTAAACAGCTGCTCTTCATTCCCTCGTTGTCAACCGATAACGAATAGCTGAAGTTAATTAAAATTTTGTTTTGCTTTACTTTTGGGCTTAGGCTGCGGGCTGCTAAAAACTTTGTTTTGTATAGACTGCACACAGCTATAATCCTTATTGAGCTTATAATTATTGCTGCTATTTAAGTTGTTTAAGAAAAAGGTTTCTATATCGAGCTGCTCTATTGACAATAAATTATTGTTATGAACGAAATATATAAAATATATACTAAATTGCTTATAAAGATTAAAATAATTTTTATTTATATTTATATATTTTCATTTATTGATATATATAATTAATCGACGTTTTCTATTTATTTATTTAATTTTTAAAACTCAAAAATTGTAGTCTTAAAGTTATTATTACAGATAAGATAGCTAAAAATTCTTCTGAGTAGTTCACCCACACTTTGCTTAATTCATGCCGGTTCAAAATACGTTTTATTTTTTTATATGAGTAACTTGCAATACTTAATTCATACACTCGCCAATCTTTTGCCAAAACACCTGTCTGGCAATTTTCATCGATTATGCTTACAAATTGGCAGTTTATCAGTGCGGAATTTTTTTAAACTAACTCAAGCACCGGCATATTTCGGTATTTGAGAACTGAGAAACTAACATGTGCAAATATGCAAAAAAAAGGCTCTTCATATTTCCACAGACATCTACATATAAATACATATAAAGCCCAACATAAGAATCCACAGAAAGGGCAGGCAAAGGAAAACAACAAACGGCAAATGGCGCCCACAAAAGTAGGCAACATATTTTTAAACTCCTGACGCAGCCAATTTATATGCACGATAAGGTTGTAAAGCATTGGCGGGGGATCTGGGAGGCCGAATTGAAACGAATCGACCTTAAATTGAATACACCACGCTTACGTATAAGCGGCAACCCAAAAGTATTTTAGTCAAATGAAAAACAAAATATTGAATAATGCGAAAATTCGATTTTTTTATTCGTTTTTCTGCGGTCGGTCCTGATCGGCTTAGACTCTGGACACCGTGAAAAAATGTGCACTGAAAGGGCATAAATCATTGCGAATTTATCATAAATCAAATTCAATTTTGTATATAGCTGCTAATACCACGCCCACAACAGCGTTAAAGCACACGCTCACGCTAGGGCTGGTGCTGCTGCATATTTGCTTAAAGCACATACAAATATATATAAATACATATACATACAAATTTTATTTATTTATGATTGCTTCCAGTTGACTTGGGTAACAGTTTCGTCTTGACATCGCACGCCAATAGACAAACCCTCGCCTATTTGGCTGCATTTCTTATAAATTCCATTGAGACAGCCCTAAAACAGCTCTTTAACTCAGGTCTTAAAACTAGGAAGATAAAAAGTTAAGAAATTTTAAAATTGTTTGCTAAAAGACGATTTTACCAACATTTTTGTCTGTGGTCTATTAGCTCGGCAATTGGCTTAAATATGCTTAATTATGCTTGTGCTGCTCGAATACATATTTTCAGGTTGGATCTCTTATATATATATATATATATATATATATATATATATATATATATATATATATATATATAATATATATATATATTTCCTTCCTTCTCTTCTCTTATCTTTTTTTTCAACTCGTAACTCGTATGAGTATAATCGTTTTTTTCTTATACCCCGTTAGAAGGTACGTGCAAATTGTCCATTGAGCATGAAGTTAGAAACGGTTGGGGGCTAGGGAGGGGCGTAGAGAGCTGGTGTGACAATTTGATCGGTCTTGGTAAGCCCACAATATGTCATTTTGGCTATTGGCCATTTCTCTTTTCATTTCCATTGCGCCAACCGAAACTGACAACCTTCTGACATCATAAAAAAGTTTTATGCGCCCTGCTTGAGCTCCGTTGTGCATTTCGATACGACGTATCTGCTAATTGAATCGTCGCTCTGAGCGACTCATAAAATGTACAAGAGCTACGACATATATACATAATTCCATAGATCCCATACGTAGGAAGTGGTAGCATTATGAGCTTGATGTCATTGACATCAAGTTTACAAATATTCAGCTACTCTAAACTAAAACTGTGTGTGGTTGACTTGCGGACTTCGTTAATTACTGATTGGCTGACCAATTGATTGACCGTTTAGCAATCTGACAGACTGACTGATTGACAAATTGATTGACTATATGTTTATATTTGGATTAATTGACCGATTGGTGGTCTAGATTTTAAATAATAATAACTTGTTACTTAAAAATCGATGGAATTCAATCTCATTTATATATATGAAATATCATATATCAAATAGTATTGTCATGAATAAAAAAAGTCTAGGTTGTGTGAGGTAGAATTTTC
This sequence comes from Drosophila nigromelanica, assembly GCA_004149465.1. Lineage (NCBI taxonomy): Eukaryota > Metazoa > Arthropoda > Insecta > Diptera > Drosophilidae > Drosophila > Drosophila nigromelanica. The sequence goes on from SCDS01000489.1 coordinate 9,276, forward strand.
CTGATAGGTTACCAACTAATTTAACTCTTTGTCAATAGTATACATCTTTATTTGTTGCTGGTTTTACTAATTACGCTTTTGGTGCAAATTTGCTATATTTATTTTTAAAAACTTGTTTAACAAATGCATAATTGAAAATATTCGCTTTTTTATGGTATTGTAATAGGAATATTAAGCTGACTAAAATTAATCAGAAATTTGCACACATAACTGAAAAATGCTGGTAAAACAAGCGACTCGTAGCCTAATAACAGATACCCTTTGACGAAGAAATGATCTATATAAGTAGCTAAGAGCTACAGCGAAAATTGAGTTTTACGACTTTTTTTGAATATCCAGATATTAAAAGCAAAATCCGATAGCAAATATACAAAATACATTTTCACTTAAAAAGGTGCATCTGGCCGTCGGGTATAGCTTGGTTGTCAATATGTTTGCTGTTTTCTTTTCGTATATACTTTTACTTGTGGCACTTTCATTGAACACAAAGCTGCATTAAAAAAACATATTTTATCGCACGAAGCGCTCTTGTTTCGAGTAGCTGTGGCTTTTGTTGTTCTGCTTTTCACTTTTTTTTTTTATTTTTCTGAAAATAAACATTTGTGTTTTATGTATGTTTGAGTGTGTAAGTGTGAGTGTATGGATTGCATTCTGTCTGGTCTTTTGGCCAGTAGGTCTATGAATGTATTTTTGAACGTTCGTCTATTCAGTGAACTTTTCTTTTTAATGAATGAACAACATTTTTCCGTTTGCTTTTTTTGTTGTTATGATTTTTTACCATTGCTGTATGAAAAGTGTGGACTGCGGCTTGCGGGGTGCGTATTTTTCACATATGAGTTTTTATTATTTGCTGTTTGCCAATTGATTGGAAATATTTCGTTTCATGTATTTTTCCCCCATTTGAAAAGCCGCAAATAAAAACAAAGAAAAATGTTCAATAAATTCAGCACCGTTCGTTACCCTTCCCCACAATACAGAATTCCATATAGGAATGCGCTGCCTGCTCACAAAGTGCTCTTGAGCGATGGCATATGAATTACCCTCTGTTTAGATAATAATAATGCCAAGCATTTTATTTGAGTATGGAACGTTTGTATTTTAGTCAAAAGATTTATGTATGAGCTTCTGCCCTGTTACAGCTGATGTTTAGCTTATAAATCTTTAATTTATTTTGTTTTGATTATCGGTTATTATTATGCGCAAATCCATATGGGATATGAAACACTGAAAGCAAAAGTATTTCGGCGAGTCTTTAATAATTGAATAGCAAACGTTTTTTTCCTTTTTTTTTAATTTTCCTCTAAACAATATGCTAAACGTATTTTGGGTGGAAATAATTTAGTTAATTTATGAGTTATTTTTCTATATTTTTCAAAGTGAGCTAATAAATAATGTATTTAATGTAGTTAATTTAATATGATTGTTTAAATATTTAAATTTTCTCCTAAAGTTCACTGCTAGCGGTACATTTGCCATTTGACATGTACAGTTAACCTTTTTATTTAACTGTTAACCGCCATAATTTCCATCCATTCGTTTTATGAATTTTTAATCTTGTGCTTTATTTGAATGTCTGCTTGCTGTTAAACAACAGGATGGCAATGTTAACCCTCCTCTCTTGTTTAAACTAGCATTATTGACTCTACATATTTGTTTCTCGCTCTCGTCCTGTTAAATAGCTCATCGCACTGCTTACAAAGATTTGCGCGCCATTTTAAATTTGCTTTAAGCTTGTATGAAAATAAGTCGTTTGATAAGGCTAAATTCCAAAAAAATTAAATAAATATTAGCAAACAACTTAATTGTACTGTAACTGCTTCAAAGTTAATAAAACAACTTTTAAAACAATCTATAATAACTGTTTTTCACTTTACTTGCAGCGTTCCCTTCGGCTTCTAAATATGCCAAACATGGCACTCAGAGAACGTTTTGCTGAATAGCAGCACGAGAGAGAGAGAGAGAGAGCGCGAGTAAAAGAGTAGGTGCAAAATACGAAGCTGGCGTTCGTTCAATTTAACAGCAGTTGTGGGAACCCGAACGACCCACTGACACACTGATACTGTTACACAGAGGGTAAGGTTGCTACTTTCAGCGTCTGATAACAGAGCGCAAGTGTGTGCGTGAGAGCAGAGACAACGCGTTGCTGCTGTTAATGTTAGGCGGCTGTTGCTGGAACTGCTGCTGCTGCTACTGCTGTTATGCCATTACAGGTACGAGGCGTGCTGGCGCCTCTGCTGCTCCCCATCTTCGCTGCTGGCTGCTGCTCGCCTGCTGTTGGCTGCCGACGCCGCTGTCGCCTGCTATCTGCTGTTGGTGCCGCTGTTCGCTTCGTTTTGTCGCTCGTCGGTCGCGTATGTTCCGAATTTACAGTTAAACTTTCAACGTGCGCGCATCAGGGCAGCGACAAGTGTTTAGGCGGACGGGAAGAGCGACGCGTCCGCAATTTTCACGCGTTGTGTTTTGAAATATTTTGGGGCTGCGCGTAACGGTCAGCAAAAAATAAAGCGAAACTAAAAAGCAACCAAAACAACAACAACTGCAGCTAAGTGCGTGAGAATTTCAAATTGCCATATTAAATAAATAAAAGTGAGGGCAAACCAAAACAAAGTCGAGAATTCGACACGGAAAAACGGAAATTATTGAAAACAAAACATTTTTGATGTCTAAAAAGATTGTGTGCGCCGTAAAAGTGTTTAAATTGTGTAATTGTGTAATTGTTGCTGTTTGTCCGCGTAAAGATTTAAAAAGAATATATATGCATATGTATGGAAATTGGAAAAATATTTAATGGAAAAGTGCTCCAAGCCAAATACAAAAGATATTAAAAAAAACAACAGACAAAAAAAATATAAAAATATTTTCTTGGCACTGATCAACAAAAAACATTTTGGATGATCTACTTTAATTGAAAACGTTAAATAAGAAACTAAAAACATTATTTCTATATGTATTACAAACAATAAGATTCAGAATACTATTTTAGTGAAGGAACGCGCGTGAAACTCAGCTGACTTAAAGAGATTAAAGTTGTTTTTCGATTTTCGTTTTTCTTTTGTTTCACATTGAAATTTGTTCGTTTATTATTTGTGCGTTAAGCGCAGCGCGACATTTGGCACCTGTTCAGCAAGTTTTTGAAAAGCGTTTAAGAAATCATCTATTTATGCAAACGAGTCACAGAACGGCTGCGGCAGCTAGAGCGAGCGAGATCGACAAGCAGGGAGAGAGAGAGAGAGGGCAGGATGTTTTATCTAAGCAACCGTTTACCTAATGTAAGTTGTTTTTTATTATTGCTTTTGTATGCTTGTTATTAGATTAAGATTTGCTTGTTTAGCACTTAAGCCTATTTTTTTCATTTTTTTTTAAATTTTATTTTTGAAGAACTCTGCTTCTGCTTGTTATCGCATACACAAATTGTTTGACAACTTAAGATCCAAATGTAGACACACTCGGAAAATGTCAACACCTCTTTTGCTTATCTCGCAAGCGAAAGAAATTTTAATTATAAATGTAAAAAGTACTTGATATAGCTCCTCAATAATGACGCAGGTCTTGCAGATTTATTTTACAGTTAAGCTATGCGAAAGCACTTTAAATAAAGTTAAGACTTATGATTGTCATTGACTTTACGTCAAGTTTAATATAATTGATTTTCTTGTCAAATATTTATGAGATAAAATCTATTGCAATTTTATGCATTATTAACAAGATCTTAGAGTTCAGAAAATTACAAATTGATATGGCTTTTTGTTGATCTTGAAAATGCTGGCTGAATTATGGTACAAATCGAGGCAATTGTTGGGCATTAACAACGATTCGCTTTCCCCAACAATAAGTGTATCAGCTACTTATATACTTTTGAAGTTACAAACATATACGCTTAACCAGAAGTGTTTGTTTGTAAATTAACACTTAACAGCAAAACAACAAAACTTAATTGCCCAAAAAAACTAAAGCTTAACGTGGCGGCACTGCGCTTCATTTACAGCCTGCTTGTTTGTCTGTCGGACTGCCTAAATGGCTCACTGGCTGACTAACAGGCTGGGCCAACAACATGGGTTGTCTTGCTAAAATGAAGCCAACAACAACAGTAAAATATGACTGCAACATGAGAACATGAAAACTAAAAAGAACGTTGCCCAGAGATGTAAAACAATTCATGTGTGCACTTACACTAATTGCAGCTGATGCGCCGATTATTGTAGCTTGGAGAGCATGTTCACTAAATAGAACCCTTCTTCGTCTTCTTCTTTTCTCTTTTTTTATGTGTGTGTTAGTTTATGAGATGCGACAAGTGAGCTGAAGTGCTGCAATACTCCTCAAAATGCCACTTACTGGGTAATTTTGGCTTAATTCAAGATATATCTTAGGCTTTTTATAGCTTTTTTATACCTTGAACCCATTGAAATTGGCAAAAGAAGGCCCCTCCGATACCATGAAGTGTATATATTCTTGATCAGGACGATGAGCTAAGTTGGTTATGCCATGTCCGTCTGTATGAACGCAGCGATCTCGGAAATATCGATAAAAATGTATATAAACCTTTGGTTTTATTGCCATATCTCGGAGACTATAAGAGCTTGAGGCAACGAATTTAGTGCGTTATGTTTGGATATCTCCACCCAATCGCCCCCAAATTGGTTTATGTATATACATTTCCATGCTTTTTTTAAGTCCTGAAAATTTCATAACGATCATACATACATTTAGTTTAGAAGAAAACAAGTATTTAGTTTCTATAGGGGGGCAAGCACAGCAACCGAGCAACCGTGCAGCGTACATTTGTGTGTGTGTGTCAATGTGTATGTCTGTATGATTGCAAACGGGTTGAAATGTTTATAAAGGCAGATCGCAGGGTTCAGGGTTCTCCTTGTCGGGCGGCTAGAGCCTTCTCACTTGTTCAAGATTAGTTTATCAATGTCAGTAATTTTTACTTTACTCTTTGTGTTATATACAAATATAAAAGAATACATAATAAAATATGTAACAAACAAATTTTAATAAAAATGCGTCAATTTTGGATTACAATATAATATTACTGTCATTTGTACAAACGGTTGAAATTTAATTTATTAAAAATTTATTATTTATAAAGCAATATTTACAAATTGCATATTTGCTATATGCCTGTTTTATCCTGTTTGTTTTGTTTTGTCCTGTTCTGGTTTCTTTGAAATTATCTGTAAAATTTTTCAATTTCTATTTATGTAAACATAAATTTTATTGCAATCAATAGCATAATAGAAATTCAGGAATTCTTTGAAGTTTTATTAAAATATAAAATTCCACTTTACCTTGAAATATCAAGAAATTGCTAAATAAACAAAATCTGACTAAATTAAGACCTAAAAGTTGCCTTTGACATGTGCCATTCTTCTAATGGAATTGTGCAGCAGCGCGATGTGATAACATCTGTCATGAAATCAATTGTTTTAACAAAAAGCATTTGAATTGTATTTGCCATTGGAACCAACCAACCAACTGGGAGCCCTTTGCCAATTGTAAATTGAGCGCGAACTGAACACGCGAGTCAAAAAGGAGAAAGGACTGCGGGGTGCATGCGTAATACAGTTGACAGATAACACAAAACAGAACAACACATGAAGACAAACACTTTGGAAGCCATTGTTTTCTTTGTGCAGTGATTTGATAGTACCTCCTCCCACCCCCATTGGGCCTGAACAGGTCTAAAGCGCAAGGTGCGCACGTAAACAATAATAAAAAAAGTGAGGAAAAAAACTAAAACAAACGCTGAAGTGTGACGGAAATGGTATTGAAGTGTGGGCATGCCGCATTGTTTGACCAAGTTGGCGTGTTTGCTTTTGGGCCAAATATTGCGCATACGCCAGCGCGACCAGGCGTTTGCCAGCTTAACGTTTGCCAAAAACGAACGAAGGCAACTAAGCTAGACAAAAGCTCTTAATTAATTAATAATTAATCACAGAAAAGCCGTCACCCAAAAGATATCTAAATCGCTTCAAATTCACAACTTGAAAATCGACCATATGAAAGGTCAGAAAACTATGTATACTCACACTCATGCTTGTACTCGTTCGCCCACTCATTGTCATTGTCAATGTCCAGACGCTGGCTGCTTGCTGGCCAGGGTGCTTATCATAATGACCGAAATGCTCTAATCGGGAGCAATTAACGTGACCAAATTTAATTTCCGTCCAGGTCGCTATCAACGACTCCGACGGCGACATCGACATCGACTGCGCTGCTAGCAGCGCTGCGTCGCTTTATTATTTACAAAATATCATTTGTTTGCCCCGGCATCTAATGCCATTGAAAATCCATCATATAAGCCAGCGCTTGTTTTAATTTTTTTCGTTCATTTTCGTGTGCTTTGTCGTTTGCGGCTTGCTTTTTGTGTTTATTCGCGCACAAAGATAAATGAGCGAACCACCCCACTCAGTCACCTGCCCACTCAACCACCCACGCGACTGTGATTAGCTGTCTGGCAGGTATACGCGTTGCTGCTTCATGTTTCAGTCTCTAAATTTGCGGCATCTGTGTCCGCCGTGTCCGGGTCGCGCCTCCGTTAAATGTGCGTCCTGGGCGTAATTTAGCTGTGCGCAGAATAACAGTAAATGTATATATATATATACATGTGTATACATGGATATCGCTCAGCGGTAGAGAATTGTTCACGGACGAATTACTTATGTTAATTAGTGGGCGCTGCTAATGAGAAATCGCGTAGATCCCAAAATTATGGCCAGCAGACGTAACCTCCATTTAGAGTCCAGCAAAGTCCTTGTTTACATATTTATTTGCTTCCTAATGACCAGAAATATAATTATTGTTGCCCCGCAGCAAATTCCATTTTCATAAATGTAATTTGTGTTGCATCGAAGTGCATTAAAACTTTATTTCATACATATAATATTTATATCTATATATACATACCATAATGCGAATACTGCAAATTGAGATTACTAGAAATTGTGAGCAACAAACAACAGCCCGTGTATTGTAATTATAATCAATTAATACGCATAGAAATGTAATGTTTGGAATGCATTTTATATGTTGTGTAAATTAATAATAATTATAATTTAAGCCACTGACAGAGTCTAATGAAAACAATTCATTAGTATTAATTATACTAAAAATTCATGAATAGGCTTTTTAAATTTAGATATCTATAATCAATTGAAGTCGTATAAATTTATTAAAAAAATAAATTAATATATGGATTTTTTATGTAATATTAATTAAGAATAGAATTATATATTTTTATTGTTTTGCAAGGCGTCGATGCCTTTGAACAATAAGTATCATTAACTTAAAGCTAGCGGCAGGTTTTTAGTTGTAAGCAACTAAAAAATATGATTAATTTTATCTGAAGGTAGCTTTAAGTTAGCTGTGAATTATACTTAATTATGAGTAAATTTAAATTCTGAAAATATCAAGTAGCCAAAGGAATTTAAAATTTGTTTCACAACTCAGAGTTGAAATATGTATAAATATATCAAGCAAGGGGACTCAACCCTTTTATCTACTTATTATAGCCTATTTTGTATTTGAAAATTTCCTTTTTTCTTGGCTTTTTTTTAACAAATTATCGTTTATCATATTATCGATAATATGCCATGTGCTTTTAATATAAGCTTATCATCAACCGAATTATAAAATATTCTGAGACGTATGCCGAACAAAGCCGGCCTACGTTTAATTTTCGAAAATAATTATAAATATTAAATGTCCACACAAGTAAAGTAAATATTTGTTAAATATTCCCACCATTTTTTCATTGGTGGAATTGACCGTTCAATCTGCTTATAAATGTATAACGTAAAATGTATTCAGAGACTTAATTGACTATAAAAGGTAATGCATTTAAATTAAAATAATGCATTTTCCGCCACTTTCAATTCGTTTAAATGCATCTTTCAACTGGGTTTTAAGTCGGCAAATAATTAACATTTTAGTGCTTCATTAAAATTCTCATAATTGATAAAAACATGTATAAAATAAATAACTATATATTTATTTATTTCCCGAGGACAGGTAAAACCAATTCCATTGAAAAATAAAATTAAGTTGACTGATTAAAGCTGCGCCCGGAGGACGTGGCTGGGCTCAACTGCCACCTCCCAATTGAAAGCCAGATTGAGAATGTCTTTGCACGCGATCGACGAATACACTGTAAGCACTACGCTTAATTGAAAATGCGTCATTTTATATATTGTTTAATGACATAATGAAAACAGTAAAATTCCCTTTTTTCATGTACAATTCATGAAAATCTAATTAAGCGCGCACTGACAACTTTTTGCGCGAAAAATTTTCAATTGATTAATTCAAATTGCAGCGAGGTACTTTGGCCGTGGGCATAAAAACTCTGGCGTGCATAATATATCTTAATTTTCTGCATAATTAATGCTTGCCATTAAGCTTCATTTTGTTTGCTTGTGTGGGGGCGGCGTGGTTTGTTTCTGGGTCCTTATCTAACTTTTTGACCTAAAGACAGCGCCTGCAATGGGCATAATTAAAATGCTACACGCTCTCACATACACGCACACAAACACACACACATGCAACCAACACACTCTCAATATCAACAAGGATTTGAAAACACTCCACTTAACATGCTGCGATATACCATTTGATCCTGCTATCAATCTCCAAAATCCGAGCTATGCGTCCCACACATATTGCGTATACGCAACGTACACGCCTTTGGTAACAATATGTCACGCACTCGCCCGCACACACACAAACACACACACACGCATACATTATTGATAGCCTGCCGCAATTTTGAAATCCACCACTGACGACTGGCAACAGGCGACTGGCAACAGGCAACTGGCAACTGGCAGCAGCTCGAGAATTGGCAATTACGCCTCGTCAGTGTATTAAAATGCCATAATTGCGAATTTAAGCGCTTGTTCTCTGCGGTTACCCTGACGCCGTCTGCTGCTGCTGCTACTCATCATCAGTCTCTCGGCAGCTGACAAAGTTGTTCATTGCCTGCTGTGGCTGGCGACACAGGCTTCGCCCCCCGCCCCCTCGTTGCCTAGGTCCAATTTGTTGTTGAAAGAGTTAAGTGTTTGGCAGAAGTTTACTTCATGCCGTACTGTGCAATCAACTTTAAAGTTACCCATTTTGAGATGGTCTTCTAGCTTCGCTTTGCATGTGGCAGCAGATGGCCAGAGTGAACAGCTCTTGGCCGTAAGCTGCGGTCAGTTGGGGCCAAATTTAATTTACAGCCAGTTGAGCTGCGTTGACCAAGTGTTCACAATTAATTATGTTAAACTACCTGTAATTAAAACTATCAAATGAAACTCGAACCTGAATTGATTTGATAGAATACTATTAATTGATAATTGGAGCTATTAGTGTAATTAATTTGGTTATTTTTTTTATAAGGCAGATTTTAAAAGTTTCACCAATTTATTAGAAAATAAACTGTACTTATATTTTTAATCGGGTATTCTCACGCCAAAACTGTATATGTTTATTAAATGTTTAAATGATATATCACACAATTTCAGCACTATACGAAACTTTTTTATTTTAAATACTATATATAAAGATTAAACTTTGTCTTATATAACTTCAGAAAACAAGAACATTCATGAAACTAGATACTTTAATGGAAATCCTTTCACTGGAATGTTGATAGAGCAGATTGTTGATCAATTGTTTTGGCTTTTCATTAATTAAATTGAAATTTAGCAGAACACAGCTTTAATGTTGTGGGCGATACTCTTGTTTCTGTTTTGATTAGGCATTAAAACAAACCAAAACCGAACCGAAACATGTCGGAATTAAGTGCTCCGGAATCCCTGCCTGCACTTATCTAACCCAACCGCTCTGGCAGCTTGCGCTGTTGCCTCGGCTTGAATGACTTGGTCAAGTCTCAAGGGTGCATTATGTGTGTGGTGTACTCATGTGTGTGGGTGTGCATGTGTGCCTGCCTCTTAATGTACGCCCGACTGCTTGAGTGGCCATATATTGTGTATGCTCTCAGGTATGCAGGTCTGTGTGTGTGTTTGGGTGTTGGGTGGGTGTTGCTAAGCTCCTGTTTGCCATTAATCAAAGCGAATGTCCGGCCAGACAGCCGCGAGTGGTGCTACTTCACTTTGCCCGCTAATTGCATATATAGCTAGGGGCGGGACCCCAACTAATTGTAGACATCTTTCAACTGATTGTATAATTGCCGGCCTAGTGCAAAAGTTGTCGGCGGTGTGCTAATTGAAATGTAATCAGTTTAAGCTATTAATTAGCTGGGTAGTTAGAGCTTTTCCCACGATTTATAAAAAATTCTCGTATGAATCGATAATAGTTACTGCACATATATGTTAAGAAGTCAAAGCATTTAACCTAACAAGTAATTGTGTTCGAAGCCATCAAATACTACTTTAACAAATTTCTCAAGACAAGAATAAAGTTTGGTTTCCGTCAGGTTACCTTATTTTAGAGGTCCAATTGGAAGTATTGGTCAAAATTAAAAATTTTGTTCGAAAAACCAAACTCCAAAGCACGAGCTTCATTATGATCTCAAAATGTTATAAAAAATCGGACTGCATTATTTATATACATAGCCACAAACAACTGGACAGATATGTATGGATGTATGTGCATATAATTGTATCTATACCATTTAAATAGCCAGTTTTTATTTCCCTATACAAGCTGTTATTAAGTTGTGACTGAGCTTAATTAAAGTTATGATTGATGGACTCCATTTTCCTATATCTACTCGCTTGCAATGCCGCCAGCAGCTTTGCAAATACTCATTAATAGTATTTATTGATATGTAAACAACGAGCTAATCAAACGCAGCAAGCAATTAAAAGCTATACCGTTATTATTATGATTAGCCATAATTGTTGTTGTTGTTCGAGCTGCTGACCACTTGTGCACACTGACAGACCCCGGCGGGGTTAAGAGCTCGTTATAATTCAGAACAGGCCCATTAGAGGCCAACAATTGTTGTATGAAAACAATTGCAGCTGCTGTAAATGCAACTGCAGCTACAGCTATATCTCTGCCTCTGCTGCCTGACATTGACATTGGTAATGCAATTTGCGTATGCACTCGAGATTTGAAAATAAATTCGCATTTTCCACTCACAAAAACTATAATAGTTAAGTGTGGGCAGTTAGAATTCCATTAGACTGCCAACAGTATGTGTCATTTTCAGCTGGGAATTGCTTGAGGGAATTGAGATAGCTAATCTAGTTAAGTTTCTATGGGCTTACGTTGCGTATACGTAATACACACTCAATGCAAAGTATTTAATTAAAGGCAGCTCTAGAAATGCAGCCAAGTCCAAATGTTAGTAATGGCAATTCAAACCCCTGACCATTAAGGTGGTCTTAATGCGTTCTTTATTTTATGCTATCGACCAGCCTCATTTTCTGGGTCTCAACTTACACAGCCAAGAGCTTTCAGCTTTCAGTTCAAGTTCTCTAAGCGAACGTGACCTGTGCGCAGTTTGAACTATTTAGCTATACTGGATAAAACTTTTAACTCTTTATACCCTGAACCCATTTAAAATGGATTAAACGGGTATAATGGTTTTGTGCAAATGTATATAAAAAGCAGAAGGAAGCTTATCTGATCCCAGAAGTACATCTATTCTTGATCCGCAGCACTCGGCACTAGCCGAGTCGATTTAGCTATGTCCGTCTATCTGTTTGCCTTTCCGTACACCATACGCAGATGAAGTGTATTCTAAATGATCCATAATAGTTACCGTTTACTTATTATCGAAACTTATTGTTTTTGGATCTGGTTTTGTGATCTTATCTGCGAACCTTTAAGAGGTAGAGATACCCCAAACGCCCCAAATATCAGAAAAAACCAAATAACTGCGAATCAAATACTATAGACTTGCGCTTTGGGTCTTACCTACATTTAAATACTCTTATTAAATACTGCAAATTTTACAACGATCATACTTTTAGTTTATAAATAAATGAAAAATTTAGTATCTATGTGGGGGCCAACCGCAAACACTAAGTAAAGTAAATGTTTGTAATGACAGATCGTAGGGCTTATGATATCTTCTAACCAGGCATTCCCGACTAGAGCCTTCTTGTTTCAATTGAAATTTTTGTTATTAACTTTAATGCTTATGTCAATTGTGTTGGTGTTACTTTTAACGTTTATTGTTTTCCAAGCTTTATCGCTTACCTATTTCACAGTACACACAATATATATATATATAAGTATACTAGCAGTTTGTTTTTATTTTTTTTTCAATTTAAGCCATCTTTAAAATGCATTTGACAGTTGACAGTATCTGAAACAAGAAAACAACTGCTGTCATACAACAGTTGGTTCAGTTGTGGTGAGTAGTGGAACATTTTCACCAGGTACTAGGCAATAGTTGTCGTCTTTGAAAGAAAACAACTGTACATTGTTTGAGTGTCAGCCCTGGTATACAAATAAAACTAAACCAATATTATCTATTTAAATTATTATTATTTTTCTTTTTATTTTTATATATCCAATCTAGCTCATATTCAGCTAGTCTCTAGTGTGTGTCTTTGCCTAGAGTGTGTGTGGCTAATTCTTAAAGAACTTCCGACCTAAATATAGTTTATAATATTTATGAAATAAGCGCGTTTTTATGGTCTGAAATTCTTTGGAGATCGTCAGCTGTTTGGTCACCTTCTGAATGACTGAATCACTGGAGCCTATTCAATGAGTCGCCGCCTAAATAATCATTTGACCGTCTTATATATTTGGCAGTGTAAATAAATTAAATTCGAATCTAAATTGATATGACGAACGTGTATACATACACATACATACACACACCCACATACACACACAGATCACTGTTGCCGCGGCGGCGTTTGCCGGTCAACGTTATTCATGCTCTTGACGTGGGGGTGTGTGCGAGGGGGTGTGTTAGTGACTTTTATCACTTCTTAATAACGTTACTGATAAGCCGATTTCACTTTTGACTTCGTTACGGCTGGCCATTGCCTCATATCAGAAGTTAACGGTTTCTTATTTACCTTTTTTTGGGTTTTGTTTCGTCGACTGCGAGTTTTGTTTTTATTCGGAAACCAACTCTTCGCACGGCTCTTGAAGTGTATGGTTGAGATTTAGTTAATAAAAATTAATAGCCATGTGATTTCTTTGGCCGTTGGTACCAAAGCACATTTTATGGGTATCTATCCGTGATAGTTTTTTATGCTATCTAGACTGAAAATTTATGTTATATCCCACACTGAATGCTGATATTAATACTCAGCAGGTGCCATAGTCCGTCTGATGCAATACCATTAAGAATTGTTTTGTGTAATTATTTCTTTGACGGTTTAATTACGTAATTATTGGCGGCGACCAACAGTGCCTATACGTAATTTCAGCATGGCAACAGCAATAGCTGCATTTGACCAATGTTTAAATATTAAATAACAACAAAATTCAGGATCCTGCAAGGCTGAAGCATTTATGTATATATGGTTTTACAGATTCAGTTTTACTGACCTAGAAGTGTTTGTTTTGTTATCTATATTTTAGATATTTTCGCCTATCGCTAGGTGCTGCTGATAAAAACATTGCCCGTTCATAAGCATTTGCTGGCCCAAGGCCGTCCTTCGCTGGCTGCCAATAGATAGATCGCACGGTAATAGATCAATCAATAAAATAGTTTGAACTTTGTATACTTTTGTCATTTTAGTTGTAATTGTTAAGTTATGCAGTTTCAAGTTCTGTTGTGTACTTCACAATTTCTTGTTTGATTTTTAACTATTTGGGGCTGTTATATTTTGAATTTTTTAAACAACTTACAATTTTTGATGCTATCCTGTTTAACATTTTAGATCTAGTTTGAATAATTTAAAATGCAATATCAAAGCATCTATGGAATTATTTATTTATTAAGCATCTTAAATATTAGGATTATGTTTACTACAAATTTATTTACCTCGTAAAAAATTAGTCAATATATGTGTCTGTTAATGAAAAGTATGTACCTTATCGATTAGCATGTTGTTATGGTGTTTTAAAAGTTTCACAACTATTGGATAGATGATATTGAAATTTGATATTTAAAAGCAGAAAATTCCAGTTAATCAGTTTCTGTTTAGTCAATTTTTACTCTGTTTTATTTTCATTTTCCGTTATTTTGCTAGTCATTAGAGAAAATTGATTGGCTGACAAACGCAGTTTGATTTTGGATATCAATTTTAATACAAATGCACTCAACCATAATTAAATAAATTATGTTTTGAATCTGGCTTTATCAACAGATGGACTAAATGCCATATATATGCGTATGTGTATATACGGAAAAACATCAGATTTATGAATATATATGTGTGTAAACCGAAACACGTTTAATTTCGTTGACTTGAAAGCTCACTGTGTAAACCAAATTTTAATTGTACTAACTGCTTTTTATCGTAAGCTATAAATAGGCTGATTATAAGAAATATTTATGGCTGTGTATTTTATTCCCCAATTAATTTAGGCGCCAGGCCAATACGTATTTTTTGACTATTTTTGTACAACTGCCGAGATAACTGGACATTTATTATCCAAGCGATGATATGATATAATATGCGTATACGAATATGGTAACATATGCAAATGAAATGTTTCTATTCTCGTGCATGATAGATGGCTTACACAAATGCCCAATTTAGAAATATAAATAAACGTTTAATGAATCCAACTAGCGAGCAATGGTATATTATGTTCATTATTTCGTATCAAATGCTTTTTGTGAAAATGTATTTTATTAGTATTTTTAATATATATTCGAGTGCTCCATTTATTTGTTTGCATATGTCAACTGCTCGAATTCATTACAAAGCGGTTTTTGTTAATTTTTTTTGTGACAATAGTTATTATTAAATTTTTTGATTTATGAGATAAAAATTGGTGACCGAATTACAAATGAAATTGTTAGTTTCTTTGTTAGTGTTTAGAGGGAATTTCATATTTTAATTATATTTTACATAGTTTGAAATTAAACTGTGCATATTTTCTCTAAGGTGTAAACCTTAATTTTTTGTGTATAATTTTTTTTTTTTAATGTCTTACGAGTGTAAAGAATAAGATGGTGGCCTCTTTATGCAGCAGTTGTCTTATTTAAAAGTCTTTTTTAATTGCATGCTGACAGAAAATTGCGAGCGACGCGCCTGCAGTGGCACCTCCAGCAATGCGACGCAGCTGGAGATGCACTTGCGGGCAATGCAAGCACCACCTACTCACCCACTCAGACACCCACCCACCCATGTGCATACGTTCTGTAGCATGACTGCAAATGTTTTGGCCGACGCCAACGCTTGTCACATAAATCTCATAGCAAATTTAGTATCAGATTCGCATTTGGGGGTGTGCGTATGCACGTGCTGTGTGTGTGTGTTATACACCGAATCGCTCAAGCATAGAACCGTTGCTATTGTCGCCCCGAGGCATGCCATAAATTCGCATGTTTTTCAGCGGTAGTTGCCATTTGTCCTCGACCTTGTTAAATGGCACGCGTTGCGTTTTGGCATCGATTAGGAAACTAAACAACGATTTACCAACCTCCAATTTTGCCTTGATTTTTATTTATGGTTGCCAAAGGCGTTTTTTTCGGGGGAAGGGGAACTTTCGACTCAGCAGCAACTGCAGCGCCTAGACATATACAAGCGTTGCACGCAACTCTCATAAAGGTATAGAGGGTCCTTTCAGCCGTTCCATAACCTTGCCGCTTGAACTTAACATTCCTTGGCACCAGCGCAGCCTTCGGAGCAACCACCGTTTAGTACTACATTGTTTTTTTCACTTTCCGTTCTTGTTGTACTCGTTGTTGTTGCTTAGCTGGCTTGCATTTTAATGGTCTTTATTGATTTTTAGTCGTTGTCCCACGTTGCAAGCCATCACAACGAAGTGCCGCGAGACCTAGCCACGACCCCTCCCGCAGTCCCCAGGGGCCATTAACTCACATGCTGCTGCTGCCTGCTTGTTATGAGCAGTTCGCATCAATTGGCACGTGTTAATGGCTCCAGACCATGGCACATCCACCTGGCCAAGTCCACGTTGTATTTCGCTTCTGCTGACATTCAGCCCACGGCATCTTCCGCCCTCTATCAGTTTTCCCTTCCATTCTATTTCAAAGTTCAGTTTGCTGCTGTTGGTCTAATTACCACTACACAACTTGAATAAAGGCTGTAAATAAATATTCCAGCTCATTTACGTGTCAGTTAACCTCTTAGCCACAGTTAAGTTAACTATCTTGTGGAATTAAAAGTAATAATGGTTGCTGAACTAAATGTGTGGCAAACTAGAAATCATAGTAGTCCGTTATCATATCCACTATACCCGAATACATTGTTGTGAAGCTAGACAGATTCCAAAAATATATACACGTACTATCAGCTGGGTCTTAGCCAGCGGCCAGACGTCATTTTTCTAATTAGATTGCTTCTAGGCACTCAACCTACATATTAATAATTATTTTTTTTTATCAATATTCTACTTTATATTTGTTTAATATTTTGCCAAATACGTGTACTAATTTTTTATAAAAAGAGCTGTAATATTTTGACATTAGTAAATCAAAATAATTCAAAGCTATTTTAACGACTAAAAATGTAGCTCTCAATAAATGAGGTGTATTCAGGTACATTGTACAAAAGTTTGAACTTCGATCTTAAGTTCAAAGTCCAGAACAGGCTATACAAGTTGTTTAGGCTTATAACAACAACCCAAACTAAAAATTATAAATACTTTAATTCAAATAGAATTAAATAATACATATAAAATAAATGTATACTTGTATATGTATGTTTGTTAAACCATCCTAGGGTATATTAATGTCGACATTTCTTAAAATATAACGCTCACCTTTTTCCGTTGGGTTTTTCATTGTTGATGTACCACAATTTCCTTGTGACTTGGCTGGGTTGGTTTTTTTCCCCGCTTCCGGGTTTCCCGACTCGCTTATCAGCACATTTACAGTTGTTGTATTCTCGAGCTGCTTAACGTATCTCAGACTGTGAATAAGGCTAAGAATGGGTCTACTTCTGGAACTGAGACTTGGCACATACTGTTTTTTGTTGCTGTTGGTTGTTTGCTTGTGTTTTGCATGTCATGCGCTTGCTGGTTTTGTGTTTCCTTCCGATTTCAATTTCTTGTTGCATGCTGACGTAGTACTCTGTATTCTATAAATACATACATATATATGTTGTATTATTTTTACTTTTATGCTTGCACATTATCTGCATATATTATTTATGTGACATTTTATGCCGTGTCTTCTGTGCCACTTCTGTCAGAAGATAATGGAGAGGCAGAGACAGAGAGTGAGGCGAACTGCCTCAGTTTCTAGGCCCGTCTTGCAGTCGCTTTATGTGTGCCAAGGCTTTGTCTTTTGTTTCTACTTTCAATTACTTTTCACCAGCACAAGAAATTAATTTCTTAGTGATATCCTTTGTCACAGATATTTGTTAAATTGCAAAAGCGGGCACTGCAGTTTCCACAAAATATGGCTTTAAAATTGAAGAGCAAACTCTTGTGCCGCAGCATATTGCCTGATTTAATGTCATTATTTATTTGTGGTACATTTGTCTTGTCATGCATGTCCTAATTGAAATCTAATTTAATTTATGGTCACAGCACCCACATACACGTTCAGCAAGTGAGGCTGCCCCACCTTCCAAGCTCTGATACTATACAAATATTTGCTCACATACTTTTGGTATATACTATACGGCATACATTTGGTATTTTAATTGAAATACCAAAGCGCAATGTCTACTTTAAGGGCGTACAGACCCAGTCAAGTTATCACCAGCCACGCGGAAGTAACATGCAATCATTAAGTCATACGCATTAAATACATTAATTTATTGATTTTTCATAAACGAGCAAATATTTCTCAAACACACACACACACATACCCACACACACACATAGACAGGCCCTACTCATCGTTGACGTTTTATATGAATGCTTGGTGACTTCCGCTTTGTTTGCGCTGTGCGTGCCCTGATCCTATCAATAAAATATATGCATTGGACTTGCTGCCAGACAGGGAACAGACCCCACAAGACAGCTCCATAACACAACAACAACAAATTCATAATAATTGGAACGACCATCATAACCAGAAAGCACACGGAGAGCGCCACCCGCAGCTGATAGAAATGTACGCGTGATTTCTTACTAAAATAAATCAACAAATATAACACTGTATTGATGTGGGTGCGTGTGTTGATGCAAAAAACATTTTTATACTCGTTCACGAAGTGAAACTAGTATATTGGGTTTGTGCAATATCCCTCATGCTGTTTTTCTGCCCATCCGGATGAACGCAACTTTTTTCGGCGATATTGCAGATAGAGATTTGTAACTATGGATATATACTTGTAGTTATCCTCTTCATTTAATTCAATTAAATTTAGTATTCTACGATATACTCGTTTGTACTGAATAACGTCCTTTGAGTCCTCGCTCAAACGGCTTAGTTAGAAGTCGTTTGTATTTGATCATTGCCTCTGATTTGTAAGAAGCATATATAAGTACGCCTAAGCATGTAGCATAAAAGTCTTTTTATATACCTTGTATAAACTTAGCACATTGTCTGAGACAAACGTGTGATTTATTTCATCTCGTGCTGTCACGTGGTCATCTCAAGTGGAGCAGCTGCTGCTGTGCGTCGGTTCAAGTGATTGACACAACCACGGGCAGCGTTGTATTAGACTCCAAGCCAAAGGACAACAAATGGCGCCTTAATGGACCATTGACAATTATAAGGCTACTAAATCCTGTCGCCAGGAAATGAAAAAAGCTGTGCAAGAAAAACAGATGTGCGACTGTCATGTGCACAAATCGGTTACGTACGGCATATTTAAGGCTGTCTGATTCAAGCACGCTAAAGCGTGTTGATGAGTTTAGCGGTGCGGGGAGTACTGACAGCTGGGGCTATTGCATATTATTCAATTAAAATCGCACTATTACGAGTATTAAACTCGTTGGGACAACTGTCAAATACACGCACATGCAATCAATGTCAACACACACACACAGCTTATTCTAAGGAAGTTTACACATTTATTCAGTGTGTGGCACACATTGTGTGTATGGGTGCCCAGTGCTGAGGCTCGTCCTTGGCCAGGACATTAATACTTGATAGCCGTGGCAGTCGCCCTAGCCGTAGTCTCACTAAAGCAGACATAAATGTCAGCTACAAGATTTGATAGCCTCGGGGTAAGACTAAGCACTAAGCGTATGCGTGTCAAAGCTCTGGGCGAGGGGCGTTCAAGAGGCGTGTGTGTGTCTGCGCATATTTGTGTAGTCATGAGTGGGAACAGTTTGTTGCCTGGCATCCCCCGTCCACATCCTACCTTCGAAAGCATGCTACTAAATGTGCGCAAGCTAATCCAAAGATGAAAATGATTTTCAATAACGAATTTCGAAACTAAACTTGATTTGTATACTTGGGTAAAAAGATTACTGAAAAAATAAGTTTTCTTTACTCGACTTTATGCATTTTCAATATTTTGGTCTCATTAAAAGTTTATTGAGCTCGAAAATTTAGAAGTTACTCGTAGATTGAATTCGGAAAATAAATGGATATTAATGGAAGCTGCTTGTTTGAAAACCCCTGATTTTAGCAAAGCTTCTTCTCAATAATTTGTATAATAAAATAAAATCAAATCCCATTAAATGAATATTCGTGCTTTACTTTCGACTATAAATTCGAGCTTCTTAGAAAGTTTTGTGATGTCTTTTTATTAAATAATTGTTTATACGATTCTAAAAGGACTCAAGAAAATAATACGTATAGGGAATTTCTAGTTAATCAATTGTTTCTATTTCACATTTTCCTGTTTGAAGAACACTCAACAAAAAAAAACAATTATAAAAATATTGCTGTACAGGGGATTTCTTAGTGGAGCAATCGTAACTTTAACATTCTTGCTTGTTTTAAAGTTAGTTAGCACAGTTTTCTCTCTGGCCCATCTTGTAGCAGCAACTTAACGGCCCAGCGGCGTAGTTTGTTCGAATGTCAGTTACAAATTAGGCACTGTGCAACAAGAAACAGCTATATGAATGCCACAGAGTATTCGCCAAAAAGTGGCTACCCCATGTAAATGCTGCAGCTTCTGATGTCTGTCCGCATCTGGCAACTTTTTAAGAGGTTCGCATGTGCTGGCAAAGTTGCTGCCCCCAAATGAACTTTTGCATAGAACGTGAAGCAGTTTCTGCTGCTATTGCAGCTGTGCCCCAACTGACACTAAGTGGCGCCCCAGACAGGGCGCAGCATCAGCATCACGCTGTGTCCACCACTCAGCCCCTTGCCAGTTTGTCCGGCTGCCTGCTGAGTGCTGATATTGTATGTAGGGCGCCTCGTGCCTACCCCAATATCCCCAAGTTGCCTTCCTTTAACGGCATTTGCTTCAAATTTATGGCTTGCGTTGTTCGGATATTTCAGGTTCGAGTCTTTGCAGCTGCTGCACAGTTGCCGTTTTTGAGGCTTTCGATTTTTTGTTTTTCGTTTTTTGGCCTCAATACATGTGTCGCGTCGCCTGTAATCGATATTCGTGCGGCGCAGCGTGACTGGCTGTTGTTTATTTGCTACACAGTGACCATCTAACGGTAAATGTAATATCTTTTATTTACACAATTTTCCAGTTGCCCGCTGAACGCTTCACCTGCACCTGCCCATTGGCTTGTGTTGCCTGCTTTGCCGCTATCTCCTTTTAAAGTTACGTAATGTTTGTATTAATGCTTTTCCAATAGTTGAATGAATCGTCCCCGCATTTTCTCCACAACTCTCCCGTCGCTGCTTTTCTAAGCCACAGACACACACACGCATATAGCAGCCGCAATTCCATTCACACTTTCTCGCTGGGTTGTGTGAAAAATACGGCTTAACAGTACATTTACTCAAGAATTTATGTGTTTATAAAGAGTATTTGAGTGTGTGTGCGTGTGTGCGTGTAGGTTGTGGCCGACAAACATCTGAATGCTGTGTGGTTGGTTGCCATGTGCTGAGTGCGTTACTCGAATGCGTACAATGCGATTAGAACTTCCATATATTATTCAATTTGCACAGCAAACAGCTAAAATTCGCTGGGTTAACCCAACAAAGTCAGTCCTGTAAAGCCAAAATGCAATGTAAATTCAATGAATTCCCTGTAAACAATGCCAATGTCGACCAAATTTATGCCGAAGTTTTTCATTTTTTAGGGGTTTCTTTGAGAATTGTAAGTTGTTAAGTTCTTGAAAATAAGTACTCATTACTTTTAAATTAAAGAAAATATGAAAAAGACTGTAAGACTCTTTGTTTTTACATATACATACATACATATATTCGCATTCGGCTATTGAAACAATTATTGAAAATTTACGTTACAGCATGTGCCCCTTCTATAAAAAAAACTATTTCATTTGCACTTTTTGTGAGCTAAACTCAGACGTGGGGCTAGTGTGGAGAATGGAGTGGAGACGACGGTAGCTGAACCGACTGTGAGCTATGCAATTTATGCGAAATCACGTATGTCATGACATAAAAAACTATAAATAATGCAGTAGCCGAAATGCAGCGGAGGTTGTATCTCTACGTGCGTGTGTGTGTGTGTGGGTGTGTATAGCTCTTGATATGCATTGCATTGAATACATATATACATAAAAATCCAATTTTATAGACAAACTTGCAATGCATTTAAAGCTAAAGCAGAGATATTTCTTTGGATATGTCAAATTCTCAAAGAGCAAGCCATGTGTATTTGTGAGAGTGTGTGGGTGTGTAAATGTATTTGCTGTGCCTCAATGTCATTGACTGCTGACACTCCAAGCACATTTTGTACTGAAACACACACCTCCCCACACACAGGCACACATACTCTCTCATACACTTTGACCCATTACTGAGGCCTGTGCTAATCTTTTTTATGTTTTGCTCCGCCTTTGGCCTCTTTGCAAGCCCCTGGTCCTGATTCGTTGTTCGCATTTGGCTTTGGGTTACCGAGATTCAATAAAAGATATTTTTGAATTGCTGCCAACGTCAACAGCAACGGCTGTGGGCCACAAATATCTGTTTGGTACTTCAATTTTATTTAACATTGTCGTCTTTCTGTGGCAGCTGACTTGAGCCGAGCTAAGTGGCACTTCGCTCGAAGTTTATTAGGTTCATCAAATGCTGTCAGCAGTCAACATATGCGACTTTATTTGGGTCGTACTCATAGTAACCAAGTGGCCCACGCCCACCAAGTGACTTGCGCCCATAGTGTAACGAGCAAATAGCTCGGATACAAATCAGCCAAATTGTTGACCTTGGCACATAATATCTAATGTTAGTTCGGATTTTATGGATCTGCATTTCGTATCATGCTTTTTGTACTTAATTTAATTTTATTTTACTGTATTTGTAAACAAACTTTAATAAATTGTTAAACTGGACAAAACTTTTAATTTTTTTTTTTAAATAAATATTCCTGAAAAATGTTAATGTAAATAAAATGAAAAAGAAAGTAAAATCATAATATATTTTTTATTTCTCGTTTTTTGCAGCCCGTTTAAACTGAATTTAATTCGAGCAGAAGGCCACTTTAAGGGTAAGTGTACGAGTTTGACTATGAATTATTTGATACTTGAGAGATTTGTGAAAACTACACTGTGTAGAAATTTGACTTTGGATTAGGCGATAAAAAAGCGCATTAAGCTGTCTGGAAGAGATAACTTTTATCTGAATTTATTGACATTTCTGTGCAGACTGCTGGTCAGTTCTCTGGGGTTTCATGTGGGCTCCTCTTTCATAAATGTACATATAGATATTTGAATATATATGTATTTCATTTTGCTTTGGGCCAAGAGCGCGTGCAGTCAGGCATGAAAAGGCCAACATCCGCTGCGGCTAATGTGCTGCCATTTGTATGGCCAGCTGAGGGCGGCCTCGGGTTAGTGGGTGTGGCAACTGAATTTTGGTACCTTTGTAGCATGAAAAAAGAAAACAAACAAAATGAAATAAAAATACATAAATAAATGAGCTACGTGCAAGGGATTTGTAATCGCTTGTCGTTCTGCTCTTCTGTCACAATCAATCCTCGGCAAATGATTTATGCAAGCAAATTTTTGTCTTTCAACGGGCCAAAAAATAGTAACAAAAATGAATAAAACTGTGTTGAATTTAAATCTAAGTCGAAGCGGTCTGAAGAGCGCTTACACCTTTGCCGTTATGCTTCATAAAATTGGTTTATTCATTTTTACCCTGTACATAGGAAAAGGATAGAGGCAGGCGCATGTCATATTCTGAATATTCTTCTATATTTCCATATTTCTATATTTGTATATATAAAAATTGAAAGCGATGTTTGCTTGAAAACTTGCATATTTACAAATATTATTATGCAAAGAAAAATATATATTTTGTGCTAAGTACAGGATAGCTCATCGTCGAGCACTTCTACTAAAACCCCTCTACTTGTTTTTGTTGGCCTTTTTCCGTTGCTTTGCTGTGGTCAGACGCCGTTTTTTGGTCAATTATTCAAACCGACGCAAGTGCTGCCGGTTTTCCACTGGTTGCGGTTCTTGCACCATAACCAGAAGTTGGGTTGGTAAGAAGAGGGGCAGGCAGACGACAGCATTTAATTGGCTTACAACATGGGGGCGACGCTTTCGTGTGACGCTTCATGTGCTCGCAAATTGCATAAAACCGAGCGAATGTGTAAAAGTGTTGTTCGCTTTTCAGCGGGTGGCCTCTCAACAGGTTCGCCAAGCCAAGAATTACCAGTCCGGATTGCTGTAAGGCAAGACCAGTTCATTATGCGGCTGGGGTTTGTTTACACTGGACCTTCATGCTTTTCAAGTTTTGTGTGTGTGTGTAAGTCCTGTGGCTGTTTACAAAGGTGTCTGTCACTCAGACGGTCGTCGGTCAGTCGACTGCAGTCGTCAGTAGACAAGCCATTCGCTTCCTGTGACCGCATCCTGTCGCCGGCAGCCCGCCTGTTTGCCTGTCAGTCATCGCCTGCCGCCCTGCCCGTCTGTCAAATGTACTTTATAGCCTTCGCTTTAGAGCTCTGGCTTCTTTTGTGCGCCCTCCCCTTTGATGGCAGTTCCTGAACCATTGTTCGCCAATGGCGCGCCTTAGCATTCATATGACTGCTCATGCCGGGCTCTTAGACAACGCATTTTGACGCCAGGACGAAGCCGTGTCAGCCGTTCAAGCTGCCTAACGAAGCATAAACTAAGCGCTCTTTTAATGTATCTGCAAGTGTGTGTGTGTGTGTGTGGGTGTGGGTGTGTGCCAGTTCACAAGAAATCAAGCGTAATGAAGCCCACGAGCAGCCCACGCCGCACTTATTCAGCAAAATTGCAAAGCTGGCACAAGTTCATGTTTATGTTCTCAATCTCATCCTTTGACGCTGCCTTTGCAGCTGCTCCTTCTTTATCATCGTCTTGGTGTTGTTGTTGGTGTGCCCATAGAATACTCAAGCGGGTAATAATAGATACGCATGTACTAGCCGAGAAAGCCTCCTTCAGAGTTCGAGACCTTGCCAATCGGGTGCTTCAAAATGGGTGAATGAGCTACGCTAAGTAATCCACTCGATGTCCAATTAGCGCCTGAGAATCACCCCGAAATCGCTTTTGCATTCTTTTATTTGCTCTGGCCAAGGAATTCAAGTGCCAATAGCGCACGGCTTAAATAGCATTGTAGTTGTTTTATTGGGTTGCTTGCTAAGCAGCTCGGAAAAAGCAACCACAGGCGAAGATCGAAAGAAAAAGGATAACTAGGAAAAGGAAGTTAAATCTAATTGAAGTCATTTTCACTAGAAATGAATTTTAATTTCCTTTTAAAAACACTGAATTTTATTTTTAAGGACATTTTAGGAACTTAAACTTAATATCGTGAAGAAAAGCTGAGTTAATGTGTCGGTTAAGAATATGAAAAGTTCAAAAAAAGGATACCTTTTTTTATGTTCTGACTCAACCTAGTATTAAATGTTACACTAAACAGTTGTATAATTTGAAGTTCTTTATCCCTCCATTAATATGAAACTTAAAATCAATTAATAATTATTAATAAAATTATTGTTTTTATAAAGGATATAAGGGATGTTATTTTTAATTATAAAAAGAGTTTGGTAGAAATACGTTGATGAGCCTGGTAAAATACATTCGGATGTGAAGATAAGCCACATAACTCACAAAATTTGGTATGTTTCATTTCAATACTCGAACGTCTGGCATTGAATGAACACACGTGAGACATTAAATAAAATTACCACAAGTCGTATACGTATTATAATTATTATTGCTGTTATATGAATTTTTGTGGTACAGCAGCAACAACGACAACAATAGCGACAACAACATTGAAAACAATGGCATTAAAAATCAACGTCTAATTGCCAGAAACGAAGAAAAACAAACATTTGAAGCGCTTGCACGAAGAGATCTACGTTTTGGAGCGAACCACAAACAGAACCACTAACTGAATAAAAAGAAAAGGCAAAGCAGAAACAAGCAAAATCAAAGGCAAGACATAAAATGGCTGCAGGAAATGTTGTGAGTGACGACGGGGCCTTTGTTTATTTTAGCTGTTTTTTCTTTAGCTGCTGCTGCCCTTTGCCGTCCACAACAGCGACAACTACAAGAACAACAATGAGAGCAACCCTAATAGCAATACCACCATAACTTTTACAACAAATATCAACAAAGGTATACCAGGTGGGTAGAGCGTGCGGAGGGGTGCAACACTCGCAGCGCCATTGAAATGGTCTTCATTATTATTTTTTCATAACCTTCAGAAGTTGCCGAGTTTCAGCTCGCTGCGCCTCGTTGCTGGCTTTGCCACGCTTTTGGTTTTTTTTTTTAGTGCTTTTTATATTTTTTACAATGTAGTGCTTGTAGCACGCGCACAGCCGCGACGCCGCTGTCTACACACAGAATGAGTCCTGTGACTGACTGCTTATTAAAAGTGAGCTCGAGGCGCGTTTGAATATCTATATTACTTGCTCTTTAGAGTTAAGTGTAGTCCTCTATTAATGCCTGTGTTGATATGCAAATGCTGGTGGAAAGATACTTGGCAGATAAATTGTTGTACAGAGTGACGAATAACACTATATCTCAGATATAAAATTACCTGTTAAGGTTTATTAAACTCTATTACAGTTTTAAAGTTTATTTTTATTTGAGAGATAAAGATAAATATTAAGACATTCATAAGAGATATTTCTAACGTAATTAATTAAGCTTTGCTTTTTTATATAAAAAGTATTTATAGACATTTATATTTCGTATATATTCCGAGTTGAAAATTGTATTCCATTGCACAGTTACATTTCAACATTCCATAGCAGCATTTTGTATTCTATGAATCCATTGGTTGCTTAATGCTAAAATATCAACCTAATCGATACAGATAAATTAACACATAAGATTCTAGGTATTTTTAAATAACCCACTGACTCAATTGATTTATATTCAACGTTAGAGATTGTGAGTCAATAACAATATGACTTCAGCTATGTTATAATCTCAAGCATAATGTTTATTATAATAATAATTCTTATCATCTCTTTGATGAGCGCGTTTTGGTAAAAATAAAAAAGCCAAAGGCATCAAATTTATGGGATTTAATTTGGCCCTAAAGTACTTGCCAGCACCGTTCCATTAGTTTCTCAGATTTTTACAGAGTACGTGGTTAAGTGTTTCTTGGGTATGTGTATAAACATATTTATGTATATACATTGACATATATTTTGATTCCTTTGTGGCATTACTTTATCGGCATTTTGTTTGTGAGCATTTGGTTAACAAGTAGACAGCTTAAATATAATGCCTTTTACACATTTGCAAGACATGACCACCCTCGCACACATCACACACACGTAAAACCGCATTTGTTTTTTTGGGTCAATTTCAAAGCACTCGACACTTTTTGAGTGATTTTAATACGTACTCGAAATAAATTCGTAAAAATTTCGTGTGTGTGTGACGCTTTTTGGGGCGTTATCAGAGCGATTGAAAAACAATTACACTTCTGACATTAATGGCGCATGCTCTTGACAACAAGTTTAAATTATCTAAGTGAGTACGTTCAATTAAGGAATACCCTGTAATTCGGTCTGCAGTAGGTCAAAACATTCCTTTTGTCGGCAGCTAATCTTTCTACTCCCTGTTTCCCACTGAAAAAAGGTATTATATATTCTGCTCTTCTTTATAACATGTACGTAATAATTTAAGGTTAGTGCTATAAAATAACATTACGGTGCGGTAGTAAAGTAGAATTGTAAGAAACTAACAATTAAAGCTGAAGGCTTAGCAAATTTGTTTCCAGAGCTCAGCTGCTTGGGCTGATCAAGAATATTGGATATATTTCCCTTG
Source organism: Drosophila nigromelanica (assembly GCA_004149465.1). Lineage (NCBI taxonomy): Eukaryota > Metazoa > Arthropoda > Insecta > Diptera > Drosophilidae > Drosophila > Drosophila nigromelanica. Next base: position 36,579 of record SCDS01000489.1, read on the forward strand.
CATGAGAACCCTTATTTACCCTTTTTATGGAAACAGGGTAGAAAAGCGCAAGTAAAGTCCACATATCACAGTTTTTATGCAAAAACTTTTGCACTTTTTAACACATACACATCACGCTAGGCACAAACATAGAGAGAGCATGAGAGAGAGAGGGAAGGTGGGAGGGGGAGAGAGATAGATAGAATATATTTGCATCTGTTGTTGGCAGCCGCGTAAAAGTTTCATTTGTTTACACAGCGCTGCCTGCAACCCGGATAACTACATCACAAATAAAAATAAAAATCAACAAAAAACAGCGCAAAAAATTTTAAATTGATTTTCAAAATGTTTTAAATAAACAAAATGCTGCAGCGCGCGTATTTACTTAGCATACAATAAGTAAATTTTTTATACATATTTTTATTTCAATATTGGACTTGCCTTAAAGGCGGCGTTTGCCTTAAAGTTTGCCAGACGGTTGCCACAGTTGGGAGGGAGCTTGGCAGCGCGTGGTTTAATGGTCGACTTTATTAACAGGATTGCCACGCCCATGCAGCAGCAGTGGTGAGTGTATGCGCGCGTGTGTGTGTGGGTGGAGAAGGAAGCTTATCAATGAATCACCAAAGCATGTGATTGATGATTGGATGTGATGAGTACGTTTGTGTATGTGCGGCGGTAAGGAAGCATATACTTAACTGAGCATCTGCGTGTGTGATTGTTTGTGATTGTATATGTGTGGAACACACTTCAAATGTGGCTTCCGTAGCAGGGATTAGGCGCCAGGCCCCTGCCTAACTTGCTGACAGCAGCCATATGTGTGCGTATATGCTGGGTGTGTATGTGTGTGCGGCTGTCTCCCCATCAGCTGGCAGAAGACAGATTAAAAGTGAAGAGCTTGCAAAAACGCCGCTAGCACGAGGCTCACGTACGAAATTCGCACTACGAATAAGCGATCCCCTAACTGGGAGGATTACCTTAGTTTTGCTTTAATTCAATGTTCTGTGTATGGCATATAACATGTTTAATATATGTTTATACCGGTTGAATGATCAAACTTTTTAAATTACCAATTTTAATAAAATCCTGTTACCTAAGAAATCACTTTGCTTATATGCCCCATAACGTGCATTTGTTCTATTTAAATTTATTGCTTTGACTTGACATAAATTTGATATGAGTTCTCATCGTAAACGCTTAAAATATCAAAACATTAAATGGATTGTAATTCCCGTTAACAAGAGAGTTTCCGTTTCGTTGGGCCTAAATTATTTTGTTGTTGTTTGTCATACCTGTTTGCAAAGAGGCAACAGCAGGCACCATCAACGGCAGCTGCTTCACAGCTATCCACTCCCCCCCCTTAATTTCCCTTTGCTGTTGGCCCTCTGCGCGCGGGATAGACCAATGTTTACACATACGAGCGATTTTCTTTTAACAATTCATCAAAAGCGCTAAGCGGGCACAAAAAACTTTGACACTCGACGTTTGTGTTTGGATATGTGTGTGAAATGTGAGTGGTGGGTTGTATGTGCGTATGTGCTGTATAGCTGGGTGTTGAAGGCATGTGCAAAGTTTGACAACAGCCGCTCACACCTCTCTTGTGCACGCACCCGATGGCATATCAATCATCGACAAAACTGTATGAGTATTGCCCACTGTTCGGCACCGTTTCCCCGGCAATATGTGTGTGCTTAGCTTTAAAATATTTATTTTACTTTGCGCTTTTGTTCAAGACATATTGAAGGCTAAATACAATAACTCAAATTGATTTTGCAGGTAGTGTGAGGAAAATTATATTATTTGCATGCCTTGACAAGCATTATTTATGTCTACATTTCAGTTGGATGGGTTCTCTTAGGGGGTGGGGGCAGGGTAAGAAGATGGCAATTAGTTAAAATTCTCGAGACACATAAACACTTGTACATGTATTGGTAGAAAAGAGGAAAAGGAAACCTAACTCATGCTAAAGATATTTATGTGAAAGGTTTTTGAATATTTTACTTTTCTTTAAGAACTGGTTTGATTCGGGTTTCTGAAGCCCTAAGACAATTTAATGCTTTTAAATTCAAAATTTACATATTACTTGCCTTTCATAAATATAAATATTATTATAGGCAATAATCGCAGTGTAATTGCCGCATATCACGTATACGTCATGTAGCGCTGATTAAGTTGCAGCACACAAAAGTTTAACCGCAACACACGTAATTTAATTATAATTATATGTATAAACAAATTTACACAAAATCCATTCATTTAATTAGCTGTCGCAAACATTTTGTTAGCTTTGTGTGGGAATTGGCCCGCAAGCGTTTGCGCCTCGAATAAGCCGATTGTAAATGTCAACTATTTACTTAAGGGAAGCAGCCAATCGATAGGCTAAAGGCTTATAGATTGATTTTAAATATGCAAATTAACTGTATATATGTGACCTACTACCTGTTGCAACTTTTGCCTGTTTAACTATATATTAAAAATAATAAAATAATAGACACCAGGCTGGGCCATAGATCAGCTCAACAACCTGACGCTAATTTAAGCTCAAGTGTCAGGTGAGCACAGATTTATTAACTGCGGCAGTGAGCTATAAATTTGCCACCGGTTGAGTGGATAAACTAAATTTAAGCTGGAAGTAGTTTTAGCCAAGTCCATGGCGAGTTCAGCTATCATGGGCAACCCAAGAGTGTTCATGATTTATTTTCATTTCAAAGTTCTACTTAAACACACACAATTTGTGGATAGGCGCCGCAAAACTTTCACGCACACACTTTATAAAGTCGCTGAAGCAGCAGCAATAGAAACAGAAAAGTAGCAAACTCAGCGCAAAAATTTTAATCTGCACATTACAAAGTTTTGCAAAATGAGAAAGTGAACAAAGAGGCAGCGGCTGCTGTTGCTGCTGCTGCTGCTAGTTGCTTGCTGCCTGCATGCATCTTTCCTTTTGGCGCCGCACTCGAAAATGCAGTCATTAATTTGCAGCTTACAGCAGCAGCAGCCGTAGACTTTTCCGTAGTCGTAGCCGTAGCAGTAGCCGTCCCCTAATATGCAAAAAATGTAAATATAATTAAGACGCCGCTTTAATGGCCAGTGTTAAGCTTAAAAAATGACTTGGCTTGAACATTGGCCGTCGTCGTTTCAGTTTGCCTTAGGGCCATTTTTTATGCCAGCCCGCTGAAATTCATCCGCTCTCACTCCGCACCAAATTTCATTTGTTTGCTATGTGACAGTTACTTTGCTGCTTCAACAAACTTCGGCTCCCCCAACCCCCAGTACCAAATGGCTTAATGCCATTGCATTGGCACGCGATCATTAGTCAAGGCAACAGTAACAACAACATCAGCTGCAGGAAAACGAAGGGGGTGGTGGGAGCTATTGCTGTTGCAATTGCAGCTTCGCCCGTCACCTGACGAAAGCTCAACATTGTAAATGAAATCGCCACCTGACACCAACTATGCCCAATGGGCTGCTTTTTTTGTTGCACTCGTTTGTCAAATGCACTTCCTTTAAAATGTAAAAACATTCGTCGAGCTTTTAGTTCAAACAGGAAAAATGTTTGAAAAAATACCAATGGTATATCAAATAAAATAAATAAATAAAAATTAAGCGTATTCCCTGGTTTTTACAAAAACGAAAACACTTTCAATTTCATTAAAAATTGTTGAATAATTTCAGGCATATTGTCAAGCCGCGAAAAAAAAATTAGCCAAAAAGAAAACAAAACTTTGAATTAAAAAAAATGAATACCTGTCAGAAATTTATAAAATGAAATGAAAATAAAAGGTGATTAACCAATTTGAAAGAAGAGTATACAAATGCAAAACTAACTTTAAAATACCTTTTATAAAATACTTTCTACTTTGTTGGCTCTGGAATGTTTTTTTTTGTTAGTTGCGTGTTTTGTCATGGCGTTAACAAATTAAAAGTTGTTCCTATTCTACGTTATAGTCGTGATGAAAAGAATTTTGTATTTATATAATTTGTTTGTTCAAACGGCAGTTTGCTAATTAGGCAGGTAAAAGTTTTAACAAGGAACGAACTCCTGGTCAAAGCAAAAGCAAAATTCAAAGCCAAAGCAAAAAGTTTGCTAACACAACTGCCACGTACCGGGAACTGTTACGGGTGCTTCCATGTTATCGTAATCCCACTCATTTTCTATTCTATTATTCTTGTATTGTGCTCGTGCAAGCGACATAATTATGTGCCGCCAATTTGCATTGCGCCCACAACACAATCGCCATAAAAGGCCATAACAATTGGAGCACACGGTAACGGCAACTACTACATGGATTGGGTTAGAAACCGAATATTAAATACCCTTAAAGTTTATTTTCAATAAATAAAAGTAGTAGAATCAATAATATTACTACTTTTACTACTACTACTTATTATAACAAAACGGTTTTTAAGTAGAATGGGAAAAATAAAGGAAATATAAATATAGCAGTGAAAAGATTCTGGATGCATAATTATTTTATGGCCCTAAGGCTAGATAGACCGTCATGTTGCGAACTCTTCAATTTCTGAATCACACTTCCTGAAAAATAAAAAAAATGTTGTTGATATTTTAGAAATCCTTAATAGAGGATTTTAATTCAATAAGTATATCTTAGATCACGAATATTATAATCAAATATATTTTAAAGTAAAAAAAAATTCGATACATATTAGCTGACAAAACTAAGTCACCCACCCTTAAGCAATGGCATAAAAGAGGAATCGTGCAGAAGTTATTTCAACACCTTTATGGTGCTGCAACATATGTGGGCCACCGCAAAGCCTACACATATACACACACACCCATAGGACACACAAGAAGACCCTTGTAACTGACCACAATGACTTCGGCCATTGGCCAACTCTCTGTTTGAACCTGGGCAAGTGGCACGAAACGTTGTACTTTGAAGGTGTCGAAGTGGCATGCAAAACAAACCGACGCAAACGCCGACGCCACATTTACAAAAGCCATAGATAGAAATCTAAAGATAAAGCAAATTGCTGTGCTACAAAATCGTTAACTGTAATTTACCGCATTTCAAACGCGGCCCATTCTTCTTGTTCTCCATTACCATTCACTACCATTCTCTAAAGCGGTTATGAATGCAGTCGACTATGTTCTGCCGCAGGGGCCGCAATGTAAATTTAATTGCGTTTCTCTTTCCTTTCTCTTTGCTTTCAACTCACGTCGTTTCATTCTAGTCTCCACACATCCCTTCGTTTTGTTTGCCCTGTTAAACACATTTACAAATGTGGCAACCGCAAACTTTGCACAAATTGCACATATACAATAATTGAGGAATTGAATTATGCATCATGTTGTGCCACGGAAGTGTTCAGAGATTGGCAAATTGGCTAAAGCCAACACTTTTTTTTTTTTTTTTTTTTTTTTTTTTTTTAAAAAATTTTTTTTTTTTTAAA
>SCDS01000490.1:0-54701 GCA_004149465.1 Drosophila nigromelanica
CTGTAGCCTGTAGCCTGTTGTCGCTGTGCAATGCCACCATAATTTGCACAATTTAAATGCAACCCGGTGCGGCACACCGAGAAGTTCAAGGACATGGCCAGCTGTTGTGCCCAAAGATTTCATGGCGTTCTTTTGTGCTCCTCGCCTAGCATTAAATTATTTAATTTTATGGCCTGCCTGGGCTGCCGCACGCACATGGCAAGCAGATTCGGTTTCAAAGGACCTGCCCACATTCCTCAGCTGGCTGGCTCCCTCCACCTCTTTGTCCGGGCTCGCTGTTGCAAAAAGTCAAAGTCACTTGCAATGCGGACGGTGGGCGTGTCTCAGCGGGGGTGTGAGTTATGCCCTCCAGTTGCTTAATTTCGCTTTGAGCATATAACTCATCATCATCATCCCTAGGGGAGACTGGGAGGACTCCAAAAATAATAACCATGAAATTAAGTTCGTAAACAAATGTGAAACGAGATGCGTAAGCTTTAAGTGATGCTCGCATAGCACATCATAAATAAAGAATACAAATTGTATAAATCTTGAAATTTTCAAGTTCCCAAAATATAAAAAAAAAATTCAGTACAGTTAACTTTTAATGCGGCATTAAATTATAAAAGGTAGAACATTTTTTAAACATGTACACTCATGGTCAAAATAATTAGTACAATTTAAAATTCAATCAAATGTTTTTGTATCATTTTAATAACTGTTTAAAAAGTTATTGAATTTTAGCATTGGAATTTATTCATAATAACTCAATCAATAACTCATAGTCATATATGCACTTCTTTTGCAAACTATCTGTTTAAAGCTGTCACAAAGCCAATTGTGCTAATGATCTGATTTCGCATTCATTTGTCAGAATTCAGCCACGCGCTAAAATGACAAAAGCCGCTGACACATGTCACACAATTAAAAGATAATAATTTCAGCGGTCATAATTCTAAGACCACAACACCAGCTGCTTGAGCTCCACGAACCGACCTCGCCTCCAACAACAGTTGATTGTTGAAAATTGTTGCTCCATTGGCAGCGTAGCTGGTGGCCATGTGCCATGTGCCATGTGCCTTGGCCATGTCCATGTCCAATGTCCAATGTCCAATGTTTTTGTTGGGCTGCTTCGTGTACGTGACCCAAGGCATAGCTGGGTCTCGGCTGGGCTGCGAGTCAACGAAACATGTTAATTGAGTCAAAGTTTGCAGCTTCAAGTTGATGCCGAACGTGTGTTGATAGCTTAAAGTCGCCTTTGGCTTGTTAGTTTTGGCCATACGTGATTTCACGAGTCCCTTAATTGGACATGTGAGCCTTTGTATCCTGCAAGGGGACCTTCAAGGTGCTTTCCTGGGGAATAGAGTTGACGCTGGGATGGCTCATTAATAAACTCATAAAAGCGCACGACACCTTTTTATTTCGTTCTTCTTCTTCTTCTGCTTCTGCTTCTACTTCTTCGTTTCTGCTCTGCTCTTTTTGCTTATTACAAGCTTAATAAATATTAGCGCACGACATGTAATTACGTCGAGCTACATAAAAATTATAATAAACATTGTGTAACATTACATAATTGACAGTTTCGAGTGGCTCTTGGCGGTGGTGGTGTTGCTGTTGGTGGTGTTGGTGTTGGTGTTGGTGGTGCGCCCACAGGTGGCTTTATCACTTGGATACAGGGAGACAACTTTGTTGCCTTAAGTTGTGTTTATTTTTATGCATGTCTTCCTTGTCGTCCTTTGGCCTCCTTCCCGTCCCATTCCCTTCTATCTCGCGCCTTGCATTATCCTTTTGGCTTTGCCCTGGCAACTTGCCATATCGCTGGCGTCATCATCCTTAACGCCTTCGCCGTCACCGTCACCGTCGCCATCGTCGTCGTCGTCGTCGTCGCTGTCGCTTTTAATGTCTGTTGATTTCTTTTTACTGATTTTTAATGCCCAACCAGCTACCGTGGCACATTGGATCGAAACACATGTGAAACTTTTCCAATTTACGGACAGGTTTTAATACAGTATAAACACGAGATTAAATCACAGGCCATATGAATTTTTTATTCTTGGCAAATATATACGATCTAAAAATATTATAGTTTTCTCTATTTGTTTGCTTAACTAATATTTGTCGGATGTCGTTTCAAGATCCGGTTCAATCAGGCCATGTGAAAAGCTACTGTTCAAATTTTATTTCAATAATATGAATATACTTTTAATAATATACAAAAAATTCTTAAAATATACATAAGATTAAATTGCATTCACTTCATACCAATTTTGTTCCACTGTGCCTTGTTGCTGCTGCCACGCGTGTAATTCTACTAGAAGCCTTGTCTCGTTATTGGGGACTTTGCGCATATGCACACACGCTATATGTTTACCGTTATCTCTGGCAAGTTGTAAGTGCGCCATAATTTGTTCAAGTGTTTATGTTGGATATCGAGCTTTTATTATATGTTCTTATTGCTACACTCGTACAGGTTTAATTAATGCTTATAGCCAGACATTTCTGTGGTTGCTTCCAAGTTCGGAATGTCAATTCATATAAAATAAAATACAACTAAACGACATTTTCTGCTTGAGTGTTTATGAAAGGGAGCGTTAAACAGAACTTAGTTCAAAGGGGTTGTAGCTAACGATTAGTTTGGTTTATAAATATATCTAAAAATGGGTTAAAGCTTTGAAATTTTTAGAAAAAATGTAATTCAGAAATAAAAAAAATAGTTTTTTAAGAGGACTTATAACTGATAAAATTGCCAAACGGGTTAATTGTCTGCATGGCACATTTTTAAAGTTTCGCTTTGGTTGGGGCCACAAATTAATTATGACCGGGAACAAGAATTTTTACGCGACTGCTGCAACTGCCGTTAGTTGGCTATGCTGTCCAAAAACCAAACATTTTGCGTGTAATTAGCAAAGTTTTCCGCTCAAAAGTTTTCGACCGAAATTTTTCGCTGTTGTCGCCGCGTTTGCAAAAGTATTTTGCTGCAAAACAATACCCAAATAGGGGAAATAAAAAAAAAATAAGTTTAAAAATATAAAAATATGATGCGCAGGATGGGAAGGAGGATTCAAGTAAGCCCAGCGGGCGACCTTCTCCAGTGGCTCTATCTCTATCTCTGGCGCTGTCGCCGTTGTCCGTTGTTGTTCTTGTCTCCTGTCGTGGGCGTGTTGTAATGTTGTTGTTTTTGTTTTTGTTGCTGGCATCGCCCACAGCTCAGCGTTTTCTGTGGTCCGAAAGAGTTTCCGCTCTGCGGCGTTCGCTGCGCCGCGTCGCGTCATGTCGCATCGCCTCGCCATGCTCCTCCCGCTGCTCCTCCACCTCCCCCTCAGTATTGCCGGTCAGAGCTGCCCATTCTCCATTTTCCATTCTCCAGCTTGGCAGTTTGTCATTTGCAGCGGCTGCCGCTGCTGCGTTGGCTGCGGCTATGTCAAGTTCATTCTTTACACGATGCGGATGCGCGCCCCAGTGCACAAAATGCTTCCTGTTCGCTGCTGTTGTTGGATCTCTGCAGTTGCGCTTAAAGCTGCGAATTGTTTTCAAAATTTCAATTTGCAATTTGCACTTATTTAAAACTTTTTGCCACAGCCAATTATCGTGTCCCAACAAAGCTAGTTCGATAGCCAACGTGGTGCTTGTTTATATTTCCAAATAAAATAATTATTCTTTACCATTGGTACCATTGTTTAATAAGTAGCATTTACCTTTGATAATAGTTTGTTTTTACAAACTTTATTTTCATACTTAAAAATGTTACCTTCTCATCGATAATTGTACGTATTTTCGCACTAAAATTTAAATAAAATGATCCAGACACATGTGCCATGTTACATGAAATATTCAGTGCGGCAATTCATTTGTTCAATTGTGTCATTACAAAAAAAATACGAATTTATTAACCAGAGTGTTTGCTCAATATATCTCAGCTCTTAGTCAGGTATTTCGGGGGATGTTGGATCACAATAAATTTCAAAAAAACATGAAATGACCTTAATACGCAGAAACATGGCGCCAAAAGTAGAGTATATGTATGTACAGTAAGTACTGGGTACAGGGAACATGGAATCAGCTGCGTTTTCTGGGCCAGTCGCATAAAACAAATGAACAACTCACTCACACACACACACACAAACACTCTCGCTCACACACGAACGCACTCACTAGTGGACAGACAGAGAGGGAGGGAATGGGAACAGAAGTGTGACCGCAAAAATTGCGAAATGTGCTGGAGCGGAAAGCATTGGCGAAATATTTTCAAGTCAGCAGAAGGCAGCAAACGTAAAATGAAAGTAAAAACCAAACGAAAAATGGAATGCATTTGCCTAAATGACATGCAGTCATATGTGTGTGTGTGTGTGTGTGCGTATGCAGTGTATATACAGTCGCTCACAGCTTATTTCAACCAACACCTCCCAAAAACTTAAAGCAGCTATAATAACTAAGCTACAAAAATAGGTGCATACCTAATATGTATATTCTATGAGGTATAGCTTCCCTTATACAAACAGATATACATACATGGGGAGTTCGATTTACATTGGACTTTTTCAGGAGTGTCTGGCTGTCATAAGACTTTTGCTGCGGGTATTATAATTTGGTCATCTATCGAGTAACACATAAAGTCTATACATATATTCTTGATCAGTGGCCGTGCTGATATAGTCAATCTAGATGCTTGTCTCTAAGTTTCGCATTTTCTGTTTTAAATTTATGAACTACTAGCTTTTCTATGCTCCCAACAAACGAAAAATCTTGTTAAAAAAGTTCAAATATTTTGAAAACTCTGTAAAGTGAAATATACAGTTGCTGCGCATATAAATATGCAACGGTTTTCATGCTTCGGTAACTTTTTTCTTGCTGTAAATAAGTTTATTGACTTTTCTTGTTACCATAAAGTAACGTATTGTTATGGAACAACAGCAACAACAAAGAACAACGCGAAGTTCAGGTGAATAGCACACGAAAATAATAAGTGTAAAGAATTTGTGTCATTAATTTGAGCAGATAAACTGAGGACAAATATTATAGACTAAAGAGTGAAATTAAAAGTAAGACAAAATAGGAAAACAAAACAAAGTATAACAATAATATTTGTAATAATACGAGTATGTTTTGCATTTAAATTAAATTCGTGTGCATACATAAACATAAACAATTTAGCATTGCTTAAAGTAGGTAAATTGCCATTGTTTGTGTCGTGGGCTAATTAACTGCTAACGACACGCTGCAAATGTCTAATTAATCTCGCAGCAATTGATGTGCGAAACAGCTATATTAATTATTTAAATCCCATAACACGATCTAATAATAATTTCCAAAATCCTTATGCGTACATTTGAATTGTACGCTTCAGTTTAATCCTTGAGCAATTTTCGTTGTATGCATGCATTAAAATTCTATAATGCAAAAGACAAAAGGCAAACTCACACGCAATTCAAGAGAGATGAAGAGAGATAGTGAGAGAGAGACGGAGAGTGAGTGTGAGAGAGAGAGAGACTCGAAAGCTCAGCTGCAAAATTATGCTTGTAAGCTTTCGAAATTACCATAAAATGCGTTGACCTTTCGAACTTGCTAAGCAAGACAAAGTTAACGGGTGGAGGCAGCTGTGGAGCAGAGAGGGAAACGTAGAGATAGAAGTATGCAGAGAAGGAGAAGGATAGACTGTTGTCTGCAGCTTTGTTTTGATTTGCTTGTTTTTGTAATGGGTTGTGTTGTTGCACTGCTGTTGCATCCGCTATTTCGCCCTAATCCTGACTTGTTACTCAACTGTCAGTGTGTGTGTGTGTGTGTGTGTGTGTGTGTGTAAGCAACGACTGTGCCCTGTAATGAATATAATAGGTCAACCCAAGAGCAGAGCTAAAGGCAGAGTGTTAGTTAGCTCCTTGTTGGGTTATGTCCTGTGCATTTATTCAAATGCCAAGCACACGCATACACACACACACACACGTGAGTAGCCCGACTGTAGAATATGGCCATAAACAGCAGGTAGCCTTAGCCCTTTGTTTATAATTTGGCATTGCAGCCTTCAAGGCGCCAACAACAGCAGCAGCAGCAGCTTTTACTTCTCAGCTTAGTGTTGCTGTTACTTTGTTTGCTTATTTAAAATGACTGTTAATTTGCATGTGTGTGTGAGTGTGTGTTCGTGTGAGTGTTATGTTGCCCCAGCCAACAACAAAAGAAAAACTTTTACTGCTTTGCTCATTATTTTTGGACTGCTATAAATTTAAATTTATGCTCATGACGACGATATTTTGTGTGCCCGGTCATAAACCGAAAAATGTTTACAGTTTTCCGTATTTCTATCTCGCTCTTCCTCCTCTCTCTTGTGTAGATGACCCAAATTTCTCGCATATGGTTATGGTTATTTATATATAAACAAATAAATGTAAAAACTTAAACTGAAAAACAGGCATATAAAACTATGCAATGGATATTTGCTTTCAAAAATACACACACACTCACAAAGTATGCGTGTGTTTGTGTGTGTATAGGGCACACAACAATTGTGCAAATTTCTGGAATATACATAACTTTTTTTTAGTTGCAGTTGCATTTTTCTATGTTTCTTTTTGTTTGCTGCAGATTTTGCGGTACAATTTTCATTGAAATATTTGTGGCTAGGGCAGCTGCGGTGGCTTTGATGCTCTTTTTGAGCGTAGCTTGGAAGGAAGTCGCTTAGTGCAGGACACACTTTTTAGGCTAGGAAAACCCTTCCCATTTTGGTGAAATTCTCGAGATAGTTGAGTTTTCATTCGTGCATCAATGTAAATGTTAGAACAACAAAAAAGACAGAAAAACTGAAAAAGTAAATTAAGAAGATACTTAAACAAAACCTAGATTATAACAAAGGAAAGACAAAAATAAAGTAAAATTACCTTACCTGTGGCCATGAAAATCGCATAGAACGGCGATGCTCGATGCTTTTTTTTTCTTATTCGAATTGGACAAGAGTTCTTTCAATTGATAAGTGCTGAAAAGTAAAACCAAATAACAACTTTAATAAATTCCTAGACAAGCTCAGAAAAAATTAAGTTTTTTCCTCTCTTGTCGGTGTATTAATCTCAACAACTTCAAATTAACACACTTCTAGGCTGAACAACATTTGAAAAACCATCAAACGAACTGCTTTCAAATAGTCGCACTCTCAGCTGTCTATTGAGTGCAACCTATCGACCTACCTCACTCCGATTCAACTTTCACCCTTAGTCTTCCTGTCTTTCAAGTGGCACACTGAGACAACGGCGACGACCTACAAAAAATATTTATGGCTCCCACAGCCGCAAATATTTACCACACTCGCACAGTCAACGCTCTCCCTTGGTGGTGTGCGTTTGTTTCTGTTTGTGTGTGTGCGTGTGTTGTGCCACCATGCTAGCCATTATTTATACGCTGCTAATCTTCCACCATGTGACTACTGTGGCTGGTTGCCTTTTTGGCTGCTGCCTGGTGCCTTTTGCCCGCATCCCCTCCACCTCCACCACCACCTTTCGAAATGCCCGCACTTTCACACTCGTTGCGCGCCCTGCACTATGCTACACTTTATTGTTTATTGCGGTTGGCTAACAGTTCGGTCCCTGGCTGCCTGTACTGTCGGCTAACTGGTAGCTGGTGGCTGGTAGCTGGTTCCCTGTCGTGGCATTGTTTTTGGCTCCGGCTGCAGTTTGCTGCAATGCGCCGGCTACCCGAATGACCGCAAAATGCTAAGCGTCTTTTCAGTTACAGTTTAAGTTTGCCGCATTTCAGCTAAAGTGCATTCAGTTCCAGTTACCCCCACCCTCCATTGAAACCCCCTCCACTGAAACCCAGTCCTACTGTGTCAATTATGGCAATTGCTTTGTACACTTGGCCACAAAATGTTGCCATTTGTGTACCTCTACATAAGATCTGTTTACACAGAGAAATTTGTGGAGTGGTGGAGGCATAGCTTTTGTTTGTTTATGGCGAAGCGTAATTTGTAAGGACCTGCTGCCTTCTTCATAAGGGACAGGAGTATTTTTGCTCGATAAAATTTATGTGCAGCCAACACTTCGCCCGACAAATTAATGATAATTTGTAGTGTTACATTTGGGGGGTGTCAGAAATGTGTAAAAAACATTTATTTATTTGATAGATTAAAAAAATATTTTTTAAAAGTTGGTATTTCTAACATATTTCTGAATATTATTTATTTCGTTTTTTTTAATATAACTATATATATTACATATTTTATTCAAAATATTTTTTGTTAGTGGCATTAATTGAATTGTGGTTACTTTTTCAATGTAGATGATAATTGTACCAGATGCAGCTTAATCTAAGTGTGCGAATTGAATTAAAAGTATGAATTTCAGAAAAAAGTTAATTTCGTTTTCCTTCCTTCCTTCCCTACTTTATATTTCATCAAAAGTGCGAACACTGTTTTGATATTGTAACATTAATATAAATATTTCCTGTATAGCCAAAAATCCACAGGTTATTTTAGCTTGACAGTGAAAAATCTCCTTCAGCTTAGCAGTGTTTGCACATTGCTTGTGCCTTTATTTAAAAGTCCCGACACACTTGAGGGCCACTTTTCACATATAATTCGCCATCATCTGCCAACCATTTAGAGTCCTTGCTCGCCCCCGCACCAAATGTATGGCATGCATATAAAAAATGGTCCACAAAATTTCAACACCTGCTGACTATTGCCAAAAAAAGGTACAAAAATATGTTGTTGTTGTTGCTGCTGCTATTTGTCGAATATAATGGGCAGAGTGAAAATTGAAATATATATTGTGTACAAATACATATATTGCATTAAATTGTTACAAATAACGATCTGAAATATGGAGGGGTCGCGACTAGGGGAATGTATTTTAGAGAATGGGAAATACTAGTTAAGTTCAGGCGCGTGAGGCTCTGCACAGGTATGAATTTGAATGCCAGAAGGTCAACAAACAATTCCACTAAAGAGCTGAAACTCCGAGGCAGGACCCAGCACCCAGAAGTACTAACAATGACAACAGAGCAGCAGCAGCAGCTGCAGTTGGAACAGGCAAAGGAGCAAAGGGGGTAGCAAGGAGCAAAAGTCAAACAGAAAATGAAACACAGGACAACAAACAATGAAAGGCTGTGCCTGGTTGGCAACTGATGACAGCAGCGGAGCCAGTGGACAAGCGGACACGCGGACAGCCGGACTGGCTGAAGTGCTGCCAAGCACAGCAGCAGCAGCACCAGGACCAGTTGCAGGACTCCTGCTCTGCAGCCGTAGCTGGTCCGAGAGCCTTTTCACAGCCTGTGCGCTGCACTTGACTGAAATGAATTGCTCAGCCTCCTCTCCCCTCTCCCCTTCCCACATCCATGGCTCCTTCTTCTTGTTCAGCTGGACTCGGCTACGGGCCTGTTAACGATTACGTGATGAATTTGCATTGCAATAACAGAGCAGAGCCGCGCACACCTAGAACCCCTCCCCCCTTCACCCATCACTTAAACAATATGCCAGACCTTGACTTGTGCCAATCGGAGGGGGAGAGGGAGCTTGCGGAAAAAGAGGCAAACGTCAACGTCAGCGCTGCTGTTGCTGCGTGCAAAGTAATTTAACGCCAATTTTACGACCAACGTCTAAGAGCCCCAAGAGCAAAGACTCCTTGGCTGGTTTTACATGGATACTCTGTATTCATCAAATGCGAAATGGGCGGTCAATGAAGATGTTGTAAGGCATGTAAATATAAATAAAACATAATTTTTTTTGTATAAATATACAATTTCTAATAGTAATGGAATAAAGTATTTAAAAAAACATTTGTGCGATTGCTAGTTCCAATTACAGGGTGTCTGCCAGTCCAGCATTTGATTTTTTTGTTTTATTTATTTATGAATTGGTAAGAGGTTCTGCGAAAGTGTTGGCAGCGTCGGCGTGAAAAGTGATTTTATAATACAAATCAAGGAGCTGCTGGAAATGGAAATGTTCGAGGAATAGTTCGCCCATCAACGCGCATGTTGGCAATCAAACTGCCAGCAATTACAACTGGCAAATTGCAATAAAAAAGTGATGAATAAAAAAAAAACAGAAAAAAAAATAAAATAAAATGCAACCTAACTGGCAGTCAAATGCCTGCTATGGTACATTTGAGTGCGTGCCAAGGCAAAGTTGAAGGTTTGTTTGCCTATCTAAAGGGTAAGCCGCCTGTGGGGTGCAGGTAATAAAAAATTCTAATTGGACTGCGCGAGGTGTTAAAGTGAACAGTGGCTGGGTATTTGTACTACAACGTGTAATGAAGTGCAAGGTGGGTAGTTCCCGGATTTATACGAGCAATGAAAATGTTAACTAGCAAATTGCAACTGCACCCATAAACACAACAAGCTGTTTAAGACCTCTCTGTACGCGACATGTCCATAAAAGGGGTTATACTACAGGAGTAAATAGGGGTTATTTGTAAACCTTCTTTACGAAAAAAGTGTAGGAGACAGAGAGGTAAAGAGAGGAAAAAACGTAATATGCGAATAATAGGAAAAGATCAGTAAGCCTTGAGATTCGCATAGAAGGGCAATATTTAACATGTGCGGGGAGAGTTAACAGAAACCGAAGTAAGCCTCATTTGGTTTAGTTAGTCAGTTAGTTAAATCAACACTTATAAGTTATAATTTTATTATGATATTATTATGAGGAATAACTTTTATAGCCAGTTGAATCTATTTTGCTTTGTTGAATTAAATTCTGAAGTTGACTGACTCTTAAGGTAGTATACAAAGTAGTATTAACCTCTCAAATAAAGATGAAGACATTGCAGACTTGATTTGCGAGTTTTCGCCTAAGCGGCCACTAATAGAAGCTTAGCTCGAAATCCATTTAACAGTGCAAAAAAAAAAACCAGCAGGAAATGCTTCATTTTCATTTCTGTTAAACAGTGTGTGTGTGTGTGTGTGTGTGTGCAGGAAAGTAAAAAAAATCTCGTCGAACTGGCGAAAGAAATCAGCGTTCAATTAATGCTAATCATGTCAACGAAGTTGTTGTGACGATCGTGGAGCAGAACAGCGCTGGTTGAAGGGGGAGGGGAGAAAGTTCTGCCAACTGGCTGTTAAATCAGTAAATAACAAACTAAAAGCGGCCAAACAATTAGTTGATGGAAACGGAACTGTGGAGCAGAAGACGATGCCAAAACAAAACATTGACAATTGCAAAATCCATTTAGTGTGACAACAAAAAAATATCGGGCCAAAAGGGATAAGGGTCTGTTGAGCGGGGGGAGAATGAGAATGAAACGGTCCCTGATTGCAATGACTATAAAACAATGGCAATGCAATGTAGCACAGTGTACACTGTGCATTTCAGCGCTAATTCAATTATCGCTTATTGACAGCAATTTGCAACAGAGCGCTAGAGTCCAAGAGAGGCAGAGAGGGGGTGGGGCTGGTTGGGTTAGGTAAAGCTGACCGGACATTGGCTCTGAAATATGCGCAATAAGAATGGGAACAAACGAATCGCCCGTTTGCCCCTCTGCGACCTGAAGTGCAATTGACACTTTTTGTGATTTAGTATACAACATTTTAGATTACCAAATACACAGCAGTAACAACAACAAGAACAATTGCTAATGCGAATGCAAAATGGAAATGGAAAACAGTTGGCAGCAGGTGCAGCCAATCCGTGTGTATCCACATGCACATGGTGAAGCGCACCCCAAAGTTGGCGTAAATAATTCAAAAGTGCTCGAGAGAAGTCGCCAACTGGTCACCGGCTACGAAGTGGCTCGAGGGGCTTCCAGTTCTGTGGGGTCCGTTCGTGGGGATTGACAAGTGCTTAGTCCCAATTACATTAGCTTTGATTTTTTTGCTACGCACGCATCGGATTTTTACAGCTAGTTATTCTACTAGAGCAGAAGGATGAAAGGATTAACACTAATTTAAAACAAACATATAGATAGACGGGAATTTACTATTTACGATGGATTGTACTCAATGATTATATTCTCAATCAGCATTTATTATGAGCTGATTAAGTGATATCAATCAAATGATACAATCAGAATAGTAAAACTATAAGGAGCTTAAAAAGGACAAATATATACAACCATGGCTATATTGATCATATAAGACGTCTTAGCATACAAACTAAACTAAAGGGAACTTAATTAGTTATTTTTTGGTATGAATCTTTTTAGTAAATTATTAAAAATTAAGTAGAATTTTTATTACTCAAATAATTTTTATCAGCACAAATGAAACTGTATTTAACTGGCATTAATCGAAGCACAATCTGCTATACTAAAAAATTAATTTTCTTTGAGGCTCATTTTATTTTTTTGTTGATTTTTTAAAGCTAAAAAGCGCATAAATCAGAATGTCTGCACAAATATGAGTGGGCCACGACTTGTAACCTCGATTCAATTTCCGTAAGCAACTGGCAAGCCACATTCGGCACATGGCAGCCACACAACACTTGGGGCTGCTCAACTGCCAAGTTCACAGGCAACAAGGTCGTCAGGTCGTCTGAGCTAACCGAGCCGTCAATCAGTCAGTCCGTCAGTCAGGCAGTTGCTCAGGCACTCATTCATTCAGTTGATAGGAAGGGCTCTGGCGCGGTGCACGGGAATCGGCTGCTAGCCGCATTCATCCATCGGGTGCCAGGCCAGAGGAGGCTGGTCCTGCAGCGCGAATGGGTAACAAGTCATTTTGGCATGCCTTTACCTTGGCGGCTTTGGGGCAACGCAAACAGAGCTGACGTGGAACAGCCATGTGGAGGGCAGGAGCCAAAGGGCAGGATAGCCGCCGCTCGGTAACGTGAGGAGCAACAGAAAGGAATCCTGATTGCGATACATGTGCGCGGTTTTTCAAACTGACAGATTTTTATATGTCTTTCGGTTGGCGTTGCATTTTTTTCATCCTTTGGAGCAACTGTCGAAATTTCTGTTGAATCCAGCTGAGGAAAATGTGAGTACACGGTGCAAAAATAAAGCGGCTTTGATTGAGCTCAGCTGAAAATGAGATGTGTCAAAATATAAAGTAGAATCTACTAGGAAAAAAATTATTTGATGGCTTATTGCTATGTTCTTTAAGCTATAAGCCATAAATTTACGATCGCATATTTATAAAGTCCACCATCAATCATTCATTATTGAGTTTGAAATCAACAGCAAATCTATCAACAATATTGAAATTTTTCCAACAAGTTCTAAATATTCCACAATTACAACAAGTGCACATCAATCAAAACATACATTTGTTCATCCATCAATCACAGTTCATCTAACAATTTGTTTTATATTTATTAGATTACATTCGCAATAATTCATACATTCAATAATAAAATTGATCTACCAGCGATCATCAATTAGGGCATCCTGTAATTTATCTCTCAATCATCATCAATCACAATCAATCACTCGCTATTTTTTTCTTGTGTAGTTGCATTTTTTTCTGCTTTGCAGCACTGCAAATATCTTGTTGCCTTTTTTCGGGTGATTTTGTGGGTTACGCCTCGCTTGGCTACGTTGGCAATTGCAGCGTTTTATGCACTCCACAGACCGACCTGCACTACCCTTCCCCCCTCTATTTCAACAGCAGCTCGTCGTTCCTTTGGCTTGTTTGTTTGTTTGTGGCTACAAAATTTGAATGCAAATATGCTTTGAGTGTGTTAGTGTTTCACTCTTTCTCTACTCTTTCTTGTATGTGTGTGTGTGTGTGTGTGTGTGTGCGAATTGGGCAATGCGTTTATCCTTTTGGGGCAGACACAAAACGTTTGGAGCTCAGTGGAATTTGTGTCGATTTTACTTTGTTTATGTCTGGGCGAGGAGTATAAATGAAATTCATTTATTTGCCTTTTTACGAACTTGTTTCCCTCGTTACCTTCCCTTCGAAGAGGGCGTGGTGCGCCGAATTAACGTCAGTCGAGCGGCAAATAAGAAAATTTCACTGCCGTTGCAATGGGTTAACAGCCTCACCCACTTGACCCCATCACGAATGCATCAAATGTCAAATGCAGCCATCAGCCACTTGAAAGCTTCAGATTTACCCACATCGATATTTCTTAGCTCCATTCTGGTAGGATTAATTGCATATATTCTGAAGGACCAACAACAGTCTGCGATATCAGCACAAGGAACAGCAAGGCATTAAATTGCTGATTGGCAAATAAGTCATAAAGTCGACATGGCAAAAAAAAAATAAAAATTAAATGAGAATGAGATGAATGAAAAGTTGTTCCTACTGATCCGAATTTTTAATGCTCTTCGAATAATAAACTTAACCAGGGCAATTTTTTTAAGCTTTCCTTATGTTTCTTCTTGCCTTTCTATAGTAGCCATTTATACCATATAGTAATTCGATTCTACATTAAAAAGAATCATCACAACTTTTAATATTTATATATTTCTTTTAAGCGAATAATCACTGTGAGATGCTTTTAAAAACTTAGCTGCTGAAATATGTATATTTTATGAATGCATTAAAAATGTAGTGAACTCATAATGATAGCCTCTGAACAAAAAATTTAACAAATGCCAACAGCGGAAACGAGAAGCTATTCCCTTGAGAGTTGTTCCGACTGTGACCCTGACAGAGTGTTCATGTCAACTGTGGTTCAATGACGATTCGGGCGCTTGACTGGCAGCTCCACATGTCACTGAGTAATGTCAGTTATGTAAAAGATATGTAGCTGATTTATCAGCGCGCACAACACACACACACACACGCACACACCCACAATCTACACGGACAAAGCATACAACAAATTACGTATACGACGCGTTATGCAATTGATATATGAGCCAAAAATTTAAATTGAATTTTTTCTTCAAAAATTATCAGCACCACCCACTCGACGACCCGCCCTTATAGAACTGACAAAGTTTTTGATTTTCTTTGTGTCTGTTTGTAATTTTTAATCAGATGCAAATGAGCGCAACTTGAAAACCTTCCCATTTAACGATTGTTATTTGTTGTTCAGAAAAAGTTGTGCTAAAATTACCGAAAATTGAATTTCATGTAATGCGTTTTCATGCTCTTAGATGAAAGATATGAATGTGGGGGAGACAAGTTGTTTGCAGACGGACAAATTCAAAGGGAAATGTGAAAATGTGAATGTCTTCACAAGAAAAATCCTTTAAATAAAAAATATGAGGAAATAATATTATACAAAATTAAAATTAAAAAAAAAAAACTTATTTGAAGACCCAAAAAAAACAGTTTTGTTGGTTTTGAATTGTTTTTATATCGTTTGATTCTTCAAATTTTTAGTAGAATAGTCAAACTTTAACATGCTTTCGAAGCTTCGTTTTATGTCTCTTATGCTAATTCTAAACATATTGCTCCCAAATGACCTTTCAAAATGTCCATCAAATTTTATTGAACTATTCCGTTTCACGGCTATCCGAGTTAATAAATAGCATATACTCCTAATTAAGAATTAAGCTAGATAATCAATAGAGCATTTGAATTTGCGTTTTGTTGGATTTCTAAATTCGGTTGACATTGCAAACGCTGATTCACTTTAATTAACTGATTTTGAAATTCGTTTTTAACTGTTTAAAATCTCGCTTTGAGCCGCGACTGGCAAATGCAGTGAGCCAAAGCAGATTCTCAGCTTTCGCCATTGTCAATTAGTTTGACAGTTTAATGCAAATAAACCTTTTGGTCCAAACGAGCCCCGAAGGCAGCCAAATGAACTTCCTGTCGAGGCTGTCGAGGAGTTAACGCCAATTGCGACGCGACGTGAGGACGCATTAATTGGGCTAATTAAATGGGCAGCTCGCTTGCTGTTGGGCAGCTGGGCGGCAGTCGACTTGCTGGCTTTAAGTTTAAAGCGCCCCGCAACAGCTGCTCAATTACAGGCCAAAACTTCTATCAACCAAATGGGCGATGACAAAGTGAAAGTGTACAGCAACAGCCAACACAAAAATGCCATCAGCACGACACTAAAATATTTCAAAAATGCGCCCAAGTCAGCCAGCTGTGTCGAGCTGCCATACCCTGTACATAATTCGGGTGTGAAAGTATATACCAATTTGCATTCAAGGCAGATTTTGATTTATGTAAAATGGTGATTGATATTAAAATAAGAATATTTAAATTACATTATCATAACAATATAAATATTACAAGCTTTAACATTTTCAATATAATAATTTTAAACTTTAATTCACATTAGTAATCTTGTCCAGTATACAATTTATAGGTATTTCCATAATTCCATAATTCCAATGCAATTACAGGGTATTTGTATTGTCCAGCATTCAACTCTCTAGAACTTCTACTTGTTTGCATTGTCTACGTTGCAAGAGATGAAAAATATAGATATTAATGCTCAGCGAGTAGGAGGACATGGCCTTTAAGAAATTGCAAGCCTGGCCTGCTGGACAGCGATTTATTGAGACAGCTCTAGGGTATTTTTCTTATATATATATACATATATATAAAATAGTTTTTTTTTGATTTGGGCTAGCTCTTAGTACGAGCCAGTTGAAATTATATAGTTGTTGTTGTCGCTGCAGCTGCTGCTGCTTTTGTGACCAAAAATTGTTTGTCCTTGTAAGAGTTTATTGAATTGAAAATGCATTTTGGCCATAAATGGAGCACTGCAATTGAATTGAACAGTGTAGAATGAAATAATACTGATGCGATCAATATTCTCATAATGGGGACGTCAGGTAACAGATGGCGACGTATTAAAAAATATGCCAAACCTTTAAGGCACAGCTTCAAATCCGCTTATCGAATTGATGTCAGCTTGTTATAATGTCTGAAATTTATAGAACTACTAACTTATATTTTATTTTATTTTCTTTAAACATATAATTATTAGTATGTTACAGCCTTTAATATTTATTATTTTTAATTATTTTTTACATATATTTTTTAATTGAATATTTTTAATTGTTCAATTGTTTTTAAATTAAAAATGAATTGAACCATATTTAACTATTTTTTGTATTAAACGTTACCAATTTGCGCGCAGATTAGTCAATAGAATGGTTTTAATTAAATTGTAAAATAAATTTCATTTTATCTTATATATATTTTCCTTTTTATTTAATTCTATACAATTTCGCCATGAAATTTATAAAATATTTATATGTCCTGTATGCTCCTTTTTTGTTTTTTAAGCTGCTCTTCCATTAAAATGTAGTCATTACAAATACATAGGAGTATGTGACATTTGCCTATGGTCAGACGCAAGCAGGATATGCAGGACATGCTGGACACGACGGGGTCTGGCCATATCATTTGAGTCCTTTTCAATTATATGTCGCACTAATTACACGCTTTAAGCCGCCGCCGGGCCGAGGCCGTAATTTAATTCAAGCGTCAGCCAGAAGGACATCAAGGACGGCTACAGCGCCAGGACAACATTGTAAATTTCTATTAAGCGAAAATTTCCTAAGCTGATTTTGATGTCTGGCTGTCAGTCAAGCGTTGAGCAACAACACGAAAAAAATTAAAACCGCAGGCATAGCAACCAAAAATAAAACAGATAAAGACGGAGAGCGAGTGGGATAGCGAGAGAGAGAGAAAGAGAGAAAGTAAAAAAGAAGGGGCAGGAATTGTATTTGTGCGACGCACGCATAAAATTTGTGTAATGTTTTACAGATATCCAGCGCGAGGTCTACGAACAAATTTTTCGGGCCAAGCTTTTAATGTGCGCAGAAAAGGATTAAGTCACAGACAGACAGACAGAGCCGGAGAAACATTGGTCTGGGTGGGGTGTGTGTTTGGTGGAAGGGGGTTGGTTTGTTTCCGGGCGGACTTTAACACATGTACAGCTCTTGTATGCAAATGCGGCGCCAGAGACGTAGGCGTAGGTGTGGGCGTGGGCGTGGACATGGACGAAGGTGCTTGCAGCGCGAGAAGCATACGATTTACATACATTTAAATTTGCATGCGAGGTCATGCCGCCAAGGCACGAAAAGGGGTCGGGGCAGCAAGTAGAGCAGGAGACTCACAAATTCCAATTTACACGCGCGTTCGACGGGAGACAAACATCATTACGCGTTAAACAGTCAACGCCAGCTCCTCTCCCAATCGGGCTTCTAGAAAAATCAGTTTGCCGCCATTTGCTATCAGGACATTTGTCGATTTGTTGGCTAAAGCAACAACAACAACAAGGAAAAGGGAATATCGCAAAAATCGCACCCAAATTGATTTGCGTATTGCTGGAAATTGAAAGGTGTGAGTGGGGGGAGGGGGAGGGACGTGGCAGCCCTATCAACTGCAATTGACAGCAAGAGTAACGCACGTAAAAGCTCAGGCCACCCCACCCCACCCCACTGAATGTTGCTTAAACAAGCAAACACACTCGGCTGCTTCAACCCCCTTCCTCCCTCAGCAGTCAGCGCTTCGTGGCTTAAGTGGCTGCCACTTGCCATTTCATTTCTTTTTGCAAATTGATGTGATGTGCACATGATATGACAGTGGGTGTATGTGTGCGCGTGTGTGTGTGTGCCACAGTAAAAGGAGCCGAGTGCTGAGTGCGAGCCCCGTTAAGTATGCTATGTTTTTTGTGTGTTGATGCGATTGTGAATGCGTGTTGAAGCAGACAGCGGAAAGGGTGTTGGGCGAGGAAGACGACTCCTGTTGTGATAGCTACTAATTAGATTTTATGTAAATGGCAATAATGGATATTTAAATTAGGCAAAATGGGCTTTTCTCTGGGGTTGCTTTCAGTGGCGAACATTTTTACCTATGATTTGCAAAATATGCGCATTCTTGTAGATTTGTTTAGTACTCAAGATATTAACTACAAACAAACTGCATATTAATTTTTAATATTACTGTCCGTGTTGAAAGTGTAAATTTCTATCAATATCAGGCTAAAGAGAGGCACATAATTTGCATTGCTATCCTAATAAAATTTTGGCAATTATCAATGTCAACATACTCATAATGTGTGAAGAAAATATCGGTAATATAGAAGTTCTATCCTTCGATTTTTTAAATTAATTATTACCAAATAATGTAATGATTAATTTAAATATGTTTGCACCTTTTATTATGATTCCTGCCGTTCCAGAAAGTTCTATATAGGAACAAAAACAATAATCAAACACTCGGAGCCCTGTCAATAGAACGAAATATAATTACGCCATTAAATGGCGTTGCTGCCTAAACAAAAGCCGGCTCATTATAACACTTTTTGCTGACCGGCGCTGGCACACCCTGAAAAAGACCAAGTGTACCGCCCTCAAGCGAAAATTCTTAGCTACCACTCGCCCCCGCCCGCCCCTTTTCGACAACAACTTGAACTTTTGCTTTTGTTTTTGGCGTTGTTTTTCTGGCTGTCTTTCAACTTCAAAAACAATACAATAACATTTGCATCATGTTTTCTTTTTTTTAATCCCCCGTCAAAACACCTGCCTCCGCATCCGGCATACCCCGCACGTCCCCTCATACTCTGCTGGCGCTTCTTTTGTCTGTACTTTTAGCGGCCGGCGGGCATTTAATTCCCTTTTTACCGAAGGTTTCCTTTAGCTTGTCAACGGAAGGCGGTCCAAAAAGGGAAACCGTCTGCTTTAACCCACCGCCCGGGCGACGTCGACGTCCGGAATTCTCGACGACATCAAACAGGACGAACGTTGACGATGGCGAGGACATGTTGTCAACCATTCAAGCAACCAATTTTGCGTGGCCCGCGGCTTTCCCATACCCTTTCATTTTTCCACTCTGTTTCTCTGACTCTCTCCCTCTCTTTCTCTCTCTCTCTCTCTGTTATCTTTCCACGTTCTCTGTTCTGTTACATCCATTGTCCAGCGATGAGACTAGCATCGTCATCATCTGCAATTACGTTTATTATATATTAAATTTCAAATTAATGTGCATGTTTCCGTTTCTGTACTTCACATTTCCAACAAGGATCATACGCTTCAACAAAACGCAACAGGAACACATTTATTTTGGTGGAGACGCTAATGCTGGCAATTCCGACCATGAAGATACCCTTCTTTCATCACTTGATTAGCCATGATATCAAATTAACTTATCTGCCGAAAGTGTATCTTATAGTCTGGCATGCCAGATTTATAATATTATTTAGCGTGCTTTCCCATTTATTTTAGTTTTTCTGCTACGCTTTGTTTTTCACAATTTCTTTGCCTGTTACCTTACTTGATGCTCCTGTTGTAGGCAAAGTTTATAAAATTTTTGCACTACATAAAACTTTATTTGCCGTACAGTAAAAGTAACAACAACAACAAGTTTTGATTAACTTTCGTGCTCGTCGCGGCAGCTTTTGCTCATTTCCTGGCTCATCCACAGTTCTTCCGCTTCCCACCGCCCCTGTCCGGGGCAACAACAAATATCCCTCGAGTTATGATGCTTAATTATATCAGACTCAACCGTTAGTCCCCACATCGACTATATGTACTTCGCTCCACTCCACCCACTCTTTTAGTTCGCTTCGTTATGGCGCACGTGCTTTTTAAGATTTATGTTGGCCGGGATCCACCCCACCCACAACTGGCCTCCCTCCCCTCCCCTCCCACCCTCGCTCAGCATACGAACAAATATAAGTATGCCCGTTTCGGGGGTGCATATAATGAGCTCTCTTCTGCGCAGAGTTTCATTTCTTTTACAAATTTTTAATGTATTCAACTGAAAACTAGCCCGCGGCTCGGATTTGGTCAGCTTATGGTCAGGACACGCCTTGCCATAGTTACCAACTGGCGCCTGCCCCAACCGGGGGCCACAACAATCGCACTCAAAAGGACCTGAGCTCTAAATGTGCCCATTGGCAGCGGCTTCGAGAGCATTAAAGTTGTTTATAGAAAGATATGTTTTCCACGAAGAAGCTGGTATTGGGACTTACTTAAGTGCAATTTTTATCTCAGTTCGTTTGTTTCTCAGTCTTTTCTTACCCAAAACATAAATCTTTCATGTACTTTGCTTTGATTCCGGCTGACGTCTTTGCCCCTGGGCAGCCATCTACTTGCAGAGCGTCGTGAAAGAGAATCTCATAAATTTCGAATCTATTTATGCTACTGCTCTTTTTTTGTGTTTTTTTATTATTGTTAACCCTGGGTCAAGTTGGAAAAGGTCGGCTGAAAGTCGTCAGAAATTTTTTAATCCTTGATATTCAATTCAATAAGAACAATAAGTATTCGCTTAGATTTATGTATATATATTTATATATACAATATAAATTTATTAAATTATGCTTATCTTTTATATTTGCAGGTAAGCCAATGATTGAATAATATTGAAGCAAAAGGTAAAATTATAGTATTTAATCAAAAATAAGACTTGGATTGTATAGCAAACAGTCTTTTTAAGTGTAATTGTTCCTATAGCAAATAGCTTAATCTAATGAAAGTTCTCTTCAAGCGGTCAGCTTTTGCCTGGCAATGTATGCAGCTGCGATCGTTTGGGTTTTGCAGAAAATCGTCCGTTTATATACGACAATCAGCTACTGTCTGTGTTTCATTTGCTCTCATACATACAATTGTTTTCATGTACTGTACTTTTATATATTTCTCTTGCTGTTCCATCAAAATGAAACAAACTTTGTTTCTCGAAAAAAAAACAACAAAATGAAGAAACTTAAAACCAACAACGCTACTTATTGGCCCTACGCAAAGCTTCGGTGAAGCCCAGCTATTTTCCGGGTAACTCATAAAAACAACAAGCGCAAGCGTTGGCCGTTTTCAGCACCCTTTTGCCAAAAAGTTTTCGGTCTACCCTCTCTCTTTAGGCCTCTGCATAATTTAAACAATTAAAACACACAAATGTGCAATTTGAACAATTACTTCAACTTCCGAATGGCATAAGGAGCATACTTCACAGCGCCAACGACTAAGACCACGTCCACTACCCCACTACCCCCTCCGACCACAATAAACTTTAATCCTTTTTACATTTAAATGAGGCAGCCAAGCGGGAGGGCGGGGCACATGAATTTATACACCAACCACACAAAAATTAACATAATGCTGGGGACTACAACTCAGAATGAAAAAATTTAGCTTTGAAATATTTAAATATTAACCAAAAATTATAGAAAAATTAACACTAAAGAGGGAAGGGAAGGGTGAGCATTGTAACATTGTTTTCGTTTTAATTAAATAAAAAACAGACAACAACAGGCGAATTCGTTGTTCCTGTTGTGGAGCTATTTTTCCGGCAACAAGCGCCGGACGCTCTGCATCCGTTGCAGTGTGTTATACGGGGAAAAATAGAAAATAATATGAAAAGGTCGCCAAAGAGTTGCGCAAAGCAATGGCAGACAGCGGCGACCACGATACAAAAACTGGCGAGGAGCAGTTCCAATTCGACTCCATTGAACGTGAACTGACATTAGGGATTAAAAGCGCAGTATTTTTTTCCGGTTCTGTTGCCTGGTAACTGCCCTCCCCGCTAAACTCTCTTCATAGCCTTGAAATGGGTATTTTGATTTTGCCATAAGCTGTGTAAAAGTAATTTGTATATCAGATCAAAACGAGTGCCTAAAGCAATAAAAAAAATATGTGTCTACTATCTGTTTGAATTAGCTGAGCTTTATAGCCAAGTTGATAAGACTAGGTGTAGATACTTCTTTTGACTACTAGTAGTCGGTTTTCATTAGCTCATCAATCATAAGAAAATTTACAAAAATATTATATTTTTATATAATGTTACATTATTCATTTTCAGTAACATTCAACACAAATTGAATGGATATGCCTAGAAAGGGTATTAAAAGTTCGGCAAGCTGAAAGCGTCTGTTTTTTCTTCAACTGGCAACCGGCAACTGGCAACAATTTCATTTTCCATTCATTCGGTTCTCCGCTTCAACATTGCGCATGCAACTGCAGTGCGAAGTTGCAGCTAAAAACATTTGCCGGATTCATTAGTGATTTTTCCTACTCCTTGTTGCTGTTGTTGGGTTTTTGTTGTTGCTCTGGGATTGCTGCAGGATATGTCAGGCAGGCATTGTTATTGTTGCTGCTATTTGTTTTATTATTTATTTGTATTTGTCCTGTTCTTTTTTTTTATTCTTTAGCTGCAACGCGCGTATTTGTTTGCTCATTACACACGTCATCATGTCAACCGCCAGTGGCCATGTCCTGGTCCCCCGACCACCCCCTCTAACTACCGGAGTCTTTGTCCCTGTCTGACATCTGTTCTGGTTAGTTGTGGGGCACGTTGAAGGCTGAACAATTGCAGGCGATGGAACAATTGGCTTAGATTGAAGAGTAACCAATCGCATGGCTTATATAGCGGTAAACGAGGGGGGGAGCTTAACGAAGTAGAACGAAGGGAGAGTACCCAACAAAGGATTCCATGGCATAGCAACTTCGATTGTTGTTATTTACATAGAATCCCATTCAGAAGTTTTATACCCCGAGTTTGATTAGATGTTCTATTTTTAAAGCAAAAATTTGTATTTAATTTTAAGGACGTTTACATTAATTAACAGAGAGTTTCACCTCGTCCAATTAATATTTATATATATAGATAATGAAAGAGAGATTTCTAACTTTATTGGGTTAGTACAACAATTTCTTTCTTTTTCGTATCTTTGAGCTGTATTCTCTTCATCTTGGGAAACTTTTTTGTTTTTGAAAGATTCTCTTTTTACACAATTTCTCAAACAAAATTTGGTAAGCCTTTTGCCGGAGTTGCTTGAGCAATACATGCGAACCTAAACTCGTTAAGAATCGCACACACACACGCACACACACACATACACACACAGTTAGTAGCTCTGATGTGTGCAGGAAGAGGAAGACATGGAAACGGAAATCCAGCTTTTTAGCAAATTCGTACACTTCATTATGGAGGAAGGCAAGTCCCGAAAAGGAAACAAAACGCGGATGGTTGGTAGAAATGAAAAGCTTTCAAATGAAACGAATGAAAATCGCATTGGAATTCAGTAGAGACGGACTGAGAGTGAGTGAGAGGGAGAACGCAGTCAAAGGAGCGCACTAGAAGTCTTGTGCAGCTCATGGAAAATGTAAATAAAATTCCATTGCAAAACATTTTGCAATTACAGCGCACGGCTCTTTTCGGGCACGCCACCCCCATACCCTCCGTCCAACTCCCCAACTCCGAATCCAAATTCAACTGCGACTTCGTCTCGACTCCATTGGTCATTAAATATTTAGCAAGAGGTGTGCTGGGCATTCAACTGGGAAAGAGGAAGCCAACGTCTCTGTTTGGCTGGCTGAGAGCGAAAGTTTCCCAGTTGCTGTGTGGGTGGCACTTTTAGGTGCTGTCTACCCTGTCCCCACTAAAAAGGGGTATATTCAATTGCGTACGTGTATGTAATGGGCTAAGAATTCAATCGTGTACAAACTATCATAGGCATAATCCAAATAGACAAAGGTCTTTTCGACCTAGTTAATTTATAATTTTTATAAAGTTTTTTTGACAAAGTCTCATAAATAATCCTTAATTTTGAATATTATTTAATATTTAAAAATATTTAAAAAAAATTTATAGAAATCATGAATATCAAAATAATATATCGTAAATATAATTTAAAACGATGTACAGGGTATCTTTCAGTAAAGCACTTTCCCTTAAAATCACTTCACTTGGTTTCCTTTTGTTTTGGTTCCGTCTTGATTCGTGAAAATGTCGCGACGCTTTTCCTTCACTTTTGTTTTAACGGCGTCTGGTCGCCTTTTTGGCCAAATCGTCGCTGCAAATTACTGAAATTAAAGCTAACGAAGCGCGAACATTTCCAACATTTCGCTCGACAACCTCCGACAACTCTACAGACATATCGCACACATTTTCACCACCTTCTGCCCCCCACCTATATACATATATATATATTTGCACTCTCTTGGTATTTCTCTAGGGGCAGGTATCAAGGCTGCGTGGGCGGCGGAGCTGAGGACCGCCTGCCTCAAGGTTTCAGTTTTCCTTAATGTTCACGGCATTTTCTTTGACATTTTCTTTTGCTTTTGGCAAGTTTTTCACTTGCGCGATTTCTTTTCGCGTGTCGCAGACCAAAAAAAAGGATGAAAAGTTAAGTTCCAATTTTGCGGCAATTGAATTAGCTCACTAAAAGGTTAAGTACGAGTCTCCTTTACAGTTGGCACAGGTCAAGAAACTGTCCTAAATGTATTGACAAAAATCTAGAGCCAAATTGAGTGTTGGCGGATATTCTATTACAAAACAAACTTAAATTGCTTATTAAGATATCCAAGATGGGTAACAAGCCCCATTGTATCTTCGTATTTTTTATTCAAGATTTTAATATTATTCAAATTATAAACAGTAGAAATATAAGAAGAAATATAAGCACTTTGACTTGTATATTTTTCTTTCGAGAGTGTTATCGTTCACGCATGTTTAGTTACTCCATTCTATATCATTCCTATCTATCTGAGTTATATCGTCTTATGCCAGCCACATGTTCTACAATTTAACTGGTTTCAATAAAATCAATAAAAAAAAAGAAGAAAAAACACTCAACAGCTGCTTTGGGGCAACGTATTGAGTTCTCAGTCGCTGAACCAAAAAATCAGCATCTGCTTTGCATGGACAGTTGCCAAACGAAGCTGCTGGATTAACGCGAGAGCAGCGAAAGGAGCGCAAAGAATCAAGAAACAGAAGCAGCCAACGATAGCAAGCGATATAAGCGAACACACACACACACACACACACATGCGTAAATAATAAAACAGTCGGCCACACACTCAATTACCCAACCAGGGATCGCATTGGACCCGATACCTAAGAGCAGAGTTGTTGTTGCTGTTGTTGTTATCGTTGTTATTGCTACCTGGTCAAACACCTGCCAACAGCTGCGAGGGCGCGTGGCAGCGACAACGACAACGGCAACGGCAACGACAAAGAAGACGGCAGCAGCAGCGGCCGCATGTCTCATTAATAAACGAGTCGAGCAGTTAGGGCAGAGGGGGGAGAGGGAGGGGGCGGGCGAACGCACGCACAGGTGTCAGACGCGGCTGCCTCTTGTTTTGCCGCCAGCATTTGTAATATAAGAAGACGCTGCTGCTGCTGCTGTTCGTCGCTGCTTGTCGCCGTTTGTTGTGCTACGCTCATTCGCCTGCTGCTGTACGTTGACGCCAGCAGCGACGCGTCGCTCTCTCCGACACTGGCGCTCTCTCTCTCTCTCTCTCTCTCTCTCTCGCTTATTTTTGTAGAGTTTTGTGTGTTTGTAGAGTATCTATCCGCCTTTATATATGTGCGCACGTTTGTTTTGGCCGTTGGCCAGCTTCTTGTTTTCTTTTTATTTCGTTTTCCCTATCTTTGCCTCCCACTTGCCTCTTTGTCCTTTGGAGGTTTGCGGTGCGTTCTGTTTCGTTTTCATTTGCTGCTTTTTGTCAAGCGCCAAAAATAAATCTCATGCATACAAAATTCGCATAGTCGAAGCCCCAAACTTTTTAGCCTTCTGCTTCAGATGCGCACCAGACACTAGTTTCTATGAATTCTTTTTGTTTTCCAGCCATTTTGGCTAATTAATGTCTGTTGTAGCTGTGCCCCAAATATCGCGCTGATTTTAATGTACCAAATCTGAAAACATTTACCATTCATATTCCTCGTTGCGGTTGAACTTGAATTTCGTCGTGTTTCTCTGTGATCGTAAATTCTAGTCAAATGTAGATCATTTCTGTTAATCAGATTTATATACATATATATGTATATATACCATATGTTTAGGGGTCTTACAATTTGTATTTATTGGACAAATAATGTTTTGTATATAGTTGGTGTTTAGATTAGTCAATTTTGCTTGTATGTATGTAAATATTTAATGGAATGACCTAGTTAAAATAGCTGGTATCTAACATATTTCTAGATTTTACAATACAACAATAGGAATTTAAATATGCATTTGAGTTTTTATCTCCGTTGCCGAAGCTGAAAGTTTGAACCTTGCTTTCTAACATAATTTCAATTTTAAATGAACCCTTCATTTAAGAAAATAAAAACAAAATCAAAAATATTTTCAAATGTTAAAGCATTATTTTGTTTTTACTAAAACAAACAAAAATTTATTTTCTTCAGTTTTAACAAAATTCGTAGTTCAACATGTAAACTTTGTATGGTTGCAGATTTTTCACTTATTTCTAATGGTTGTTGTCTAGTAATAAGATACTCTGAAGTTATATCAATATACAATTGGAATTTACTCAAAAATATCAAAATTATCTTTATATGTAAATTTGATTAGAAATTTAAATATATTAGGGTGTGGTGTGTTTATCCACCATACAAAACCTTAACTTAAGATCGATTTATTCATTTTGATGATCATGAACATAAATAAATATCGTATATGTATTCCTATCAGTCGTATATGCATTCCTATCAGTTTTCAAAAAGTCGTTTCACTGGGAATCTATAGTAGTTTTATTCTCTAAGTCCATTACAAATGGGCAAAAAAGGTTATAATCTCCAAGTCGAGAGGTCCCGACACCTCACTAGTTTAAAAAAAAAATATCAATGATGTAAATCTCTATCAATACTATATAGGATGACAGACGATTTGGGCAACTGCCTGCCTATATTTATTTTTATTTTCAACAATTGAATTGGGGCCGTAAAAGCAAACATATTTCAATAACAATACGAAAGATCGTGTAATCAAATTGTGCGCAGTTGGAAAACGCGCAAACACCCAAATAGCAAACTAACAACAACAACAACAACATTGAAAATCCAGCCAAAAGGAAATGCCGCCCGCAGATGCCAAAGTCAAATTTATAATGGTAACAAGAACAACAATATGAGCAACGGCAAAAGTCTACAAACGACGGGTACCATGTGGCCCGGCTCTCTGTGGCAGCCGGTCGACTGGGCCGAAACCACTTGACCAACACGCGAGACGCTCGCTGCGACGCTGTCGCCGTCGCTGTCGCTGTCACTGACGTAAACGTTAGCGCTAGCGCCGACGTCAGCTGTAAGAAAAGGCGGCGACGCCAACGCAGCCGGCAACATTTCGCGCGTTCGCCACTTAGGGGTTGCTTTTCGCTGCTGCTGAGACCGCTGCTAGCGCTGCTGCTGGCGACGTCGCTGCTTTGGCTCGTTGGCTCTTTGGCTTTGGCTGCCTTTTCAGCCATCAAGTGGATTTCAGTTTCATTTTGAACGTCGTGCGTCGAGTACGTGGACGGATTTTATCAAGCGCGCGCGTCTCTTGCTCGCCTTACGACCAACAAACCAACTCGAATCGAATTGAATTGCATCTGACGTTGTTGTCATTTTGGCCTGGCCAACAGCAACAAACCAACAATTGGCAGTAATCAGCGCGCGTGTGAACCAAAAGTAAAAAGCAAAGCAAAATAGGAAAATATAAATTTAAATTTGAGATATGCACAAAGATATATACTTGAAAGCTGTGTGAAAGTAAGCAAAAGAAAATGCAGAGGAAAATATTTAAATGAACTAAATATGTTTTAATTTAATTTTGTTTTATACATATCAAATAAAAAATATTATAACAAATATTCAATAATGAAAATAAATAAATACGCCTTTAAAACAAAATTAGAAGTAAAGATTGAATAATTATTTAAATTTTCAAATACGTAAAAAAATAATAAAAAATAATTGAATTCAAATGCAACCAAAATTATATGATAAAATAATACAAAAATATATTTTCAAAAAAATAACAATTAAAAAAAAATAACAAATAATAAATCAGCTCATAAAATATAACGCGTCTAAGCTAAATTACGATATAAAAAATTTTATTTTTATATAAGAATATAATAAAAAAAGTATCCATATAAATTTAATATTGCTTATATTTTTTACCAATTCATAAAACTTTCGAACAAATCAAAACACTCTTACTAGCAAACATATTGTCCTTGAAAACCGTTTCAGTACCTTTAGAAAAACAAAAAATATATATGTTTTCAAAGTATTAAAATAAATATTTTAGGTGACCTTTAGTAGTTTGCTTGCCTTGTAATAACTCGAATAAAATATGAGACTAAAGCAAATTTCAACATAAATTTATGTCGCAGCCAAAAGTAAATCGAACACATTAAAATGTTTTTTTTCGTAAATGAGCAAATGTTGAAAATATTTTGTGGGCTAAAAGCGAAAACGAAAATAAAATGTTTATATACGTGTGTACATTATATAGACAAATGTGCATATATTTATATATATATATATAAGTATATATTTATATATATAAATATATATATATATATAAGTATATGTATTTATATAAGTATATGTATTTATGTTATATATAAATCGCCGGCTAAGCAAATCGGCAAAATTATATCATAGCCGCCACCGATTTTTAAAAATAGCGCGCAACGTTTTTAAGTTGTTGCTGTTGTTGTTGCTTTTTGGCTTATAATTCATGCAAAAAATGTGTCATGCCTGGCAAAATATATATCGGAAAAGTAAAATCAACCAGCGCAATATAGCATAGATCCAACGTAGAACAAATGTTGTTGAATTTTGCTCATTGGACATGAGAATAGAATAAATAATAATATAAAAGAAAACTGAACTGAAATGTTGAGCTGGCCGATTGCATGTGTTGTCATTAATGATGAGCATATGTGAAATAAATATTCATATATGTTAGTTGTATTTTGCTATAAATCAAGGTATATAAGTACACTGCCTACGTGTGACATTTATTTAGCACAGAAACTGGAAAAACAACCAAATGAGTGCCACAAACAACAAGTGATAGAATTGTACAAGTTACTAACAAGTGATAAATTATAAAATATGAAATCACTTAAGATACCAATAAATTGAATATGAAATGAGGTTTGTGAAAAGATTAAAAAAAAATTATTTGCAATTTCTTAGCTTATTTTCAAAAAATTGTTAAAGTAAGAAAATTCAATGTTGTTTGTAATTTTATGTTTCGCAATACTCTGTTGCCTCTCGTCCACTTCCTAATATATTTAATTTGTATATGGTTGTGAATTCCGAGTCTCCCCTAAAAATATACGAACAAATTTCCCCTCGCCACTGTTCAATTTTCGAGTTCAACCTGCATCAAGAATCAAACCAAACAGAGTTTTCATTATTTTTGTTTTTTGTACAAAATGAACATTTTTGTGGCGCATCCGCGGCTTGGCCCTGAGCACAGCCCTTGGTCAGAGAGACAGCAGCAACAACAACAACAACAACAACGACAAGAGCCAGGCGCATTTTGTGTGCACATTTTAATTCACGGTTCGATGACCACAACGGAAATTCCTTTAATGACCACATGCGACGACGCGGACAATGACGATGACTGCGTTGACTGCTCCCGGAGCTGCTGGAGCAGAGCGAGAGACAAGTGCACGTGTGCAGACCGATAGTAACCTGAACCTGAACCCTGCCGGCCTGCCAACCGGTTGAACAGTTGGCCAGTTGGCCTGGCCTAAATGCTTGACCTCCGACTCGGCTCATAGTCGTTTTGTGGCTCACTCTTCCTGTGCGTGAGGCGACTCATAAAGGCCAGCATTGCATTTCGTTTATTCGCCTCATTCTGGCTTAACGTCATTTTAACGGTTTTCACTTTTTTGAATTTACATTTTTTTGGTCCTGCTGAGTTTTAAATATTTTCGTACTCGGATAACAACAAAATTAAAAATCGGCCTAGAAATTTATTTTGAAAATTTAAATTGCGAATTATATGCGCGGCTGCACAAGAATGCGTGGATATACAGGAAGCAGGGGGAGGGGCTCGCCCAGGCTGTGTAAGGTGCGTGTAATGTGTGCTACGTGCGATGGGCACCAAGTTTCTGAGCCATATACCATATACCATCCAAAGCTGGGAGAACAATTCGCCGTTTAGGCTCACGTTTAGTTGAGAAAAATGTGTTTTGGATTTTGGTTGTTGGGATAATAGGAAAAATTATATTAAAGAAAACAAATAGGGCGATGTGGAAAATTTAAAATTACCAGAAGAAAAAGATACGAATATAAAAATGTAGTTTAACAACTTTCAAAAATTATAAATAATAATAATAATATACATATATTATTTTTTACTAAAAAATATCATATCATAAACTGAGAGGTCAAAAAATGTAGAATAAATAAAAAAAATGGAGATACATTAGATTAAAAAATATAAAAAAAAATCTATGTTATTATAAAATAACATAATAAATTCAATATAATACTAATTATTTATGTATATGAGTTTCAATTTAAATTACGCTAATTAGCTTAAAAATGAAAAATGTACTGAAAAGCCCGAGCAAGCAATCAATTTTTAATAAATTATTAAATGACATACATAAAATCAAACAAAAAAATACTAAACAAACATTTGTTACACGAGTAACACATATTTGTTTTAGCTAATAAAAAAGTACAAAATTATGATAACAATTAATTACAATTAATAATTAATACACTTTGATAGAGCAACAATAAGCGCTTTTGTCTGTGTGTAGTATTTGGCTTATCGAAAACGTATAAAGAAATACAAAATTTATAGGAATAAAACAAATATACAAAACGCAATAATAAATAATGTAATTTATGCGGTATTATAAAATTTCAAATTATAAATCATATGCAAAAATATTTGCCATTCGCAATCAAAGTGTTTGCAATTTTATGGATTTATGCAAATGCCAAATGAGATTTGAGCCCCGGCAAAGAAACGTAAGTAAATTGCAATTAAATTGAAAATTTCGAAACCCGCTTTTAGTACATAATGCCCCCCTTTATTCGATATGAAGCCAATTGAAAAGCAAACCAACCAAATCGAATCATCTATCAGACAACTTGAAAACTCAATGGCGACTTTATTACGCAGCCACAAGCTCAAACAACTCACCGATTGATGGTGGGTCGGGGAAGGGAGGTAGGAATGCTACCCTTACCATATGAAAAATGCTCGGTCACTTGGTTCATTTGTTACAATTACAAACTGGTCAAAACTCAAGTTCGTCGGCAACTCAAGTTGAAGTTAAGTTGATATTTGATTGGGAATCGCTGCAAGTAAATTTGTAGCATATCAGGAACAGGAAGAGGAACAGTAGCAGGACGTGATCCAGGACCTGCCACAGGTCGTCTTTGGTTTGCTTTTCGTATTTCATTTCGTTTGTGCAATCAATCAAGCGCATGAGTAAGGTCAAACAGCCGGGGTCAAGTGTGTCTTCACCGAGAATCAACCTGCTCGGACTTAAGGCCTGACTGCACAGCATTTAGTTCGCCTAGAGTATAGGTAAAAATACTCCTCGCCATCTGACTGCTCAACAGAGTTCAAGTTCTGCTTAGTTTTTCTTTTTTTTCGATTGCCCCTTACTTTTGGTATTTCAATTTTAGCAGACTGTCTGTCTGCCCTGCTACCTTCAGAAATGTAAAACAAACAAAGGCAATGGTAAACACTTTGACGGTTCATCGTCTTCACTTTTCGCAACTAAGAAACAAAAACATTCCCCAAAATTGAGCAGCACATTGCTTATGCAAAGACTAAACAACAAACAAAACACTTGATGGTAACACGCCAGAAAAAGAAACATGAAATGAAGAAATCCCCTTTCCCATGATGGGGCCCAATTCTGCCCACAATCTACCACCGTCAAGAATTAACATTAAAAAGCGCGCATTTTGATTTCTCTCAGTGTTTTTAGTGGGTTTTGTTTGGCTTGGCTATATAGGTATGTAAGCCCCCTTTTACCGCTCAATAACGTCGACTCTTTTGTTTGCCCTTTGATTGTTGGGAATATTTTCTTTATCAAAGTGCTTTTCCGAGTTGGCGGCGGCTTGGGCTTCCTTTTGAATTCAGCTGCGGCTCAAGAGCAGCGAAATGATTGCCAAATTATAGCAAAAGTTGTTTTTCTGATTTCTCTTTGTCATAATTTGAGCCAAGAAACGACAGTTGGGCATTAAAAGAGCTTGGAAACTATAAATTTATAAAAAATATATGTTATTCAGTGTTTTTTTTTAATATTTTATCTTAAGCAAATAAGTTGAAAAATTCAAATTTAGATATTTGATAAAATATCTATAATGTAAATAATATATTATTTTACGCTAACAATCGTGATA
Organism: Drosophila nigromelanica; assembly: GCA_004149465.1. NCBI lineage: Eukaryota > Metazoa > Arthropoda > Insecta > Diptera > Drosophilidae > Drosophila > Drosophila nigromelanica. Next base: position 32,854 of record SCDS01000490.1, read on the forward strand.
TCGTATATCTTTTTGATAATTGTTTGAATTTAAATGCTCCTAGTGAATATGTTAAAATGTTAAAATAAATCAATTGAGAAATCCAAAAAAATGCTCTATAGTTATATTTTTCTTTTTCATATTGATTTCAGTTAATTTTTTATAACTGCGATTTTTTTTATTAGTTCAACTTTGTACAATGAAAATATTGTTTGATCAAAGATAAACAAGCAAATAAAAAAGCAATTAATGCGCTTGTCATAATCAAAGTCCGACTTTCTGTGTGTGTGTGTGTGTGTGTGTGTGTGTGTGTGTGTCTGTGTCACTAATTAAACAAAAACAAGAATGAACCGCATGGCATATCCAACGTTTGTCCAGGGAACGCAATCGGCAAACCTAATAAAAATATTAATAGCCCCGACACTCGATGTTTTGATCTCCGACCCAAAAGGGGAGTGGAGGGCAGTCGAAAGGGAGGCGTTGGCTTCTGTATTTCCACGAGGCGGCCGCATAAATATTTGCTCAGCGTATTATGGGGTCGCTCGTTTTCTACGCAGTCTAAATGATATTTTTCATATGAGCTTGGGACATGTGTCATAAATTCAGATGCTTGGCTTTATAATGATGATGTTTTGGCTTTGCCATTTGACGAAAGGGAAATAGTTTTTCCTTTTAGTCTTGTTTCAGCTTCGGTTTTTGCTTGTTCCTTTGCTTATTTGCCAACTGTCTGGAACTAGAGCTGTCGGAGTTTTCCTTTTGTTTGCCAACTAAACAAACAAAGCAAAAAAAAAACAGCATAAAAAGGGACTTTTGTTGCAACGTCTGGCGTACATGCATCATATTTTTGGCTGGCATAGTCTAAATAGACATTCTCCTCTCGGGTTTGGTCGCATTGTTTTAAGGCCATTCATTTTGTCTGGTTGTCGAGTCCATAAAGTCCACATATCATAAATAAGTGATTTAATATTCCACTAATTGATAAATAGGGCATTATAAGCCTTGGCAATTTTATGTGAGCGTAAGTATGTTTCATATTTTAATACAAATGTAGCAAACTCAGTTTTTTTTTTTTGATATTTAACGGAGGTATGTAATTATCTAACATTATTTATACAGTATCTACGAGTCGAGCAGACTTTTATGTCGCGAAATAAAATAACAGAAAAGAATTGAAATTATTTAGCGTGAAATATTATATAATGGATTTCGCCATATGGAGCTGCAATTTGTGCAGCGATGTGGCAGTGTTGGAAAGCGTGTGTAAATCTATATAGGCAGGGTTGAGTATGTGTGTGCCAACTGTTATCCAGGGGGAAAAAGGATAAGCTCAAAGAGTCGCATAAGTAAAAACACGCAAATTGTTAACCACACACGAAACATTTTTCATGCTTGCTTTATTTATTTGTTTTGGTTTTTATTTTTGTGTTTTTCCTCTCTCTCTCTCACATTTCTTTTTATGTTTCGCTGATGGTGTGCGTTGATATTTGGTGATGAATTTACGACAGGCATGCATTCAAAACCGAGTGAACATGTGGGTATTACCTTTTCTAATCTAAATTTATGTGCACCTGACCAAAAGTCACACCAACTTTTTTTCGTTTTCCTAATACCCTGTAAAGAGAAATTATGATTTTATTAGAGGTGGTTGGTTCTTAAGGCATTAAGAAGACATAAGTCTCCACAAATCCTCTTAGTAAATCTACGAATATGAACAAATTTAAAAAAAAAAACAGTAAAAACGTTGCACTCGAGTGCAACCGACAGCGCAATACTTAAAAATGCCATTAAACATGAAAATCGGATTAGTTTTGACAAAGTTATGGAATGAAATCTGGGAGCTATAGATCCGAGAAGTTCACATGTCAAAATTGCGTGGGCGAAATTTTTGTACCGATCGTTAAAGAAGGTGACCAGTTATCTACATTCCAAATTTGGTAACTCTAGTTTAAGAACTGTGGGAGATATTTTTTAGTCGGTGTGGCCGGGATATCAAGGGTGCAATCTGTGGGGAAGGTCGCCACCTATCCACATACCTTTATCGTTACAATTGTGGGAAAATTCACCTTTTATCGATTTGCGATTTGAGGTGTGTCGACATGTTATCGAATTGTCAGCTTCCCTGTGGGCGTGGCACAAAAATCTTAACACTTTGTCTGAAGAGGATAACAAGTATATATCCAAATTTCAAGTCTCTATCTTCAATGGCGCCGAGAAAAGTTGCGTTCATCCGGATGGACAGACGGACAGCATGACGGACATTGCACAAACTCAATATACTAATTTCATTTCGTGAACGAGTATAACTATGCCAAGAATTTCTTTGTGTTATAGATACAAATTAGATTTGTTTATTAATTGCTTATAAAAGTAAAAATTTAAAATTAATGCAAGGCATCCAGCAGCCACTGTATTCAATCTTTTAAGCTATGCTTATACCGAATTTAATTATCACAACATAATTTAATTAAAAACCACACAGCTAGAGTTGCCACCGCTGGCAAAATGTTACTAAAATTCCATTTATCTGGTGTGTGCAAATGATTCGTCAGCCGTTTGGGTCTATGGCCTGCACCACTTGTCAATGCCCCCAACACCTGTGCACCGTCTACTCATCACATTCCTGTCAGCTCAACAATACAGTGCCTGCTGGCACTTGTTTTCATTACACAAATTGCGCTGAATCACAACAAAAATTTCATTTACTGCATACGTATGGCGAACTTATGATAATTTTCAGAATGTTTGGGAAGTGGGAAATACGGGGGAGACTAGAGAAAAAAAATTGTATGAGCTTTGAGTTTTACGACGAAGGGAAGTTAATTTCTTAGCGCAACAGTGGCGCACAGTGGCAACTAACAGTTAACAGCCAGGCCAGATAAAACGGGACAACAGTTAAATGTAATTGGAAAGCTCATCAAGTGCCGTTGTGGTTGCTCGTTGTCGTCGCTGTTGTTGTTGTTGTTGTTATTGTTGTGTGGTTGTTGCTGCCACTTCAGCTGCGCACAGAAGTATGCAAAAGATTTTTCTTTTGTATTTATTTTTGCGGTTTATTGAAAACGAAGCCAAACGCTGCGTATACGTAACGTGCTGTCAATGGTTGGCAACTCTGCTTAGCTAAGCTGCTTTGCCAGAGACTGTGCTGCAACCACACCCGCTGCCCCCTCAGTCATCCCCTTTATTTACGAGCTGACACTTTATTGTCCTTTTGTTTTTGGCTGCCAGCCACGTAATTGGCTTAGTCAGTGAGCAAACATCGAGCAACGGGACGGAATGGGGCGGATGAGGCGTTGGGACTGTGCAGCGTGCAGTCAGCCAGCTTTGCTATTAACAACTTCATGTGTGTGTGCTGGATTTTTATTTCGTGTCATCCAATCAGTCGCGATACGAGGTACTTCAGTCACATGTGCAGATTGATTCCCAGAGCTGCCATCAAAGCCGTTTTCGACTAAATTTTTGTATAGTCTCTTCATTTTTTTCGATTTCTTTCTTTTCAATTTATTTGCTGCTGTCTTAGCTGTTTTCCGGCTACATTCGGACCATTTGCTTAGCCGACTTGGCCACTCGTTGGCTTTAACATTTTGCAATAAATTTACACAAAATCGTAAATTTTAAACACTTCATTTAACAGCGCCAAAAACACGAAACGAAACAAAATGAAATGAAATCGCTTAACGATTATCGCCTACGACAAGGCGTTGGCTGTGTGTGTGTGTATGTGTGTGTGATTTCTTAGCCTGTAACCAGTAAGTACTCCAAGTGCGCCAAGTGCTGCTGCCCACTGCCCACTGGCGTCAGAGTTTTCCCATTTTCCTTACTTATATTTTTGCTGGGCTATTCCCATGACAGTGCTGCTGAACAATTTCTCTCTATTTTTTTTTTTTTTTTGGCTGCAACAAAAGTGCACTTCCATTTAGGGCTTTGCCCATGAATTTTCAGAAATGCTAACAGCAGCCTCTTAGAGCTCTTCGACAGGGAAACCAACCTGACTGTACTGCTGTACCTTACCCCCGGAGCTGTCGTGTCTGGCTCAGTGCTCAATAATGATTTCCATTGCGAATTATTTGCATTTCCCCGAACTCATTATGTTTGCATTGTAAAATTTGCTTCAACTTTGGCGCTGGCGCTGACTCCAACTCCGGCTTTGATTGTGGTCTTTGCTTTTGGCCACCTGCTTCTGTTCTGTTTTGCCATTTCTCCGGGCAGTTCAAAAATGCGAAAATGCTTTTGTGTTTAGCACGACGTTGATTTAATGCGGTTGCAATGTTGCTTAAATTCATGATTGGATATGGACTTGGACTTGGAGATGGAGTTGGCAAGTTGAAGATTTTGTGTGGCATTCAGCTCATAACTTGTTACAAAAAATAAACAAACTTAACAAGTTGATTGGCAAATATTGTTAATCTTTGGGGCTTCACTTCGCTCTTGGTTTGGCATTAATATTGTATGTAGAAGTGGCTTAAAATAATTAAAAAAATTAAAAATTAAAAAGTTTTAGCTGCTTTTGTGTTCTTTTTATATAAATTGATGAATATATTAGAAGTTTAAATTCAAGAAATTCTATGAAGAAATCTTCAGATTTAACATATAACATAACATATTTAAATACCGTATAAAATATCCACCTTGGTAGCTTGAATCTATTTTTAGCACTCATTTCTGCCCATACTCAATGGCCATTTGTAGTTAAAATTTTATTAACGTTTATCTCCGACAAAAAGGTAAATGCAATCATTTATTTTTGTCAACATAAAATTGTTGGAAATATTATATTAACAACGGACAGGAAGAAATTGTGTTGTGTCCTGCTCAGTCCCTCACAGAGCTCTTCTTCTTTTTCATTCGCTTATTCCGCTGCATTTTCATTTTCGTTTCATTGCGTTTCATTTCATTTCGTTGCGTTGCGTTTCGTTTATTACATGTCAAGCGTCAATGAATGTCAGTTTGACAGTTCATAAGACAAATACGACAATGGGTACGGTGTGAGTGCCAGCTATGTGGCACTATGTGGCACAACCACACACACACCCACGCACAGGAGCAGAGCAGGGGGTCTGCGTCTGACTCTGGCTCTTCTGACAGCCAGGTAACATTTGCGGACATTAACGTCAACGTGCAGCGACGGCATCGGCATGCCACATATGAGAGACGTGCTGAGGCCACGCCCCTCCCACACACATACACACACGCACACACACACAAACACAGGCGCATATCCTGTGGAGCAGACGCCGCTTGCATCTTGAATAATGTGTAAATGGAAGGCAGCCGCAGCTGAAGATTGGCAATTCTTGAGTACGTGTAAGTGGCCTAAGGATGTTTCACGCTGATGCTGATGCTGCTGCTGCTGCTGCTGCGGCAGCTGTTGTCCTGTTTTGGCAGGACATGTGCGACGTCATTTTGCCTGACAACTTATTGGCACTGGCGCTTGTACTTTTCACACTTTAAACAATTCCAATCGAACGCTGAAAATTGAAAATCAGATAAATATGTGCGCAGCGGATGCTGCCTTTAATAGACGCTGTCATTGCTTGAGTGTGTGGGTGATGTGCGCGTGGGTGTGTGAGTGCGATGTGTGTGGCTTGTGGGTGTGGCTGGCATTGACAGCTGGCCAGCAACAACGGCAGCAGCAGCAGCAGCAGGAACAGCAGCAGTAGCACCAGCTACACACTCTGAAAACTTTCAACGCATTGTCATAAATCATTTTGCGGCAAACAAGTTGTATGGAAGTTGGACACGCCCCCTTCCCCCTCCTGCCACCGCCCACGCTCAACCCCAGCCAGCTGTCTTTTGTTAGGCATTTGAAGTGGGCGGCGTCTGTTTGAGTTACATGCAGAAATGTCAAAGTTGAGTTCACAAGTTGTTGTTGCTGTTGTTGGTGGTCGCAGCTTGTCATGTTCTGCTTGCTCGGTGCTTCAGTTGAGCACAGGACATGGCTGCACACTTTTGCTGTGGCAGGACATAAGTCAGGACTGAGCTTTAGTTATACCTGGACAAGAGCTGTTACATTTTTTTCTTGCCTCATCTTGCTGTTGCTTTGGCTTCTGCTTTAGCTATAACGCGTTTCTTCCACTATTATCATCATCATTTTTTTATTTTCAATCAAGTGAGCAACTGCTTGACAGCCTGGCAATGTGTGTATGTGTGTGTGTGTGTGTGTGACCTCATATAACAAATACGCTCGTCTGTTCATTTTCTTGTTATTTTTTATTTACTTAGTTTTGTTATTTTTTCTTCTTTTTCCTGGCTATTCTTAATACATCTTGTTATTTTTAGACATGTTTTTATTTATATATATATGGTTTTTTATATATATATATATATTATTATTATTTCTTTTTTTGTATACTTTGGTTTTATAGTTCTTGCTCTTATGCCTGGTTCTTGTTACTTTTTATAGTTACTGCTCCGAGGGTTTACAATTTCTAGCACTCAATTGCGAACCGGCTGCTGTTGAGTGGTTAGCTAAAAAGAGGAAAGAGGGAGGTCAGGGGGCGGGGCGTCGGCAGTATTGTGTTTGGCAACATGAGATTTTGATGTAATCGTGACGCTGTCATATGTGTAAAATGTTGTAAGTGCTTGGAAATGGCACAGCAAAGCGTGGGCTGGCACTGTTGTTTACACATATATTTATATATATACATATATATATGACAGCATATCCATGATTTTAACTGAAAAATATTGCTAAATTTTGCAGTAGCTTCTCTTTGACGTGACTCGGCTTTTCGATGCCATTCGGCAGCAGCTGTTGTGTTAATCAAACTTTTCGTTTTTATTAAATTTTTGACATATTTTACATTTTTGAATATTTCGTGTTTTGTTACAGCGGAATTTGATTAAAAATATTGTGCTTCAGAATGTTACTGTTTCTGTTGATCTACATGTATAAATGGCTTAAATGGTTTAAATTTAAGAAAGGTTGAAATCGAAACTAGAAATAAAATAAAGTAAATGTAAATGTAAATGCTGAAAAAATTATAAAAGTGCTTTTCAGACGAAAAGGATTTGCCAAAACTTTTTTGATATACGCTATGATTTAAATTATGCTAGGACACTTTAAACTTCTATCTCTATACATTTATTTTGAAATAAACTCAGTATATAACGAAATGCGAAATTAAAAATTATATAACACAAAAGATTACTCTTTAAATTTCGTTAATCTCTCGCTTTTGTCGTCGTCTTTCTCTCTCTCTCTCTCTCTCTCTCTCTCTCTCTCTCTCTCTCTTTGTGATGCTTCTCTTAAGCTTACTTTTACCTTACCTTCATTCGATATATAAGCTATCTCTTCCGGCTTACCTGTTTCCTGCTACATGCGCCAATGCTATAACCCCTTGTTCGTGCCCCACCCCTTCCCTCATTAGGCAGCCATTTCTCAATTACTTACTGCTACCAACCAAAAAAAAAAAACAAAAAAAAAATAAATAAAAAAAGAAACATGGCTGCCAGTGCTGGTCCAATGTCTGATTGCCGACAACGACTTCCGTTTTTTAATATTTATAATCCACTGTAATTAAGACAAGAGCCACAAGCCAAGCACCACAAGAGTCGCAAGCAAAAAACGTAGCAATAATTACCAGCATTTTTATGGCATAGCCAACAAGCACAACAACAACAACAAGAACAACAACAGCAATAAGGAGTTTTATGAAGGATTCATGTTCTGGTTTTACATTTGGATCTGGCGATATATAAAAATGAAAAAGTAACTGCCATGGAATATAAATGCGTAGCCGGGGCAAAATGTGTAATTAGTGGCAGTTAATAACTTTGGCAAACACTCACGCACCACTTTGCCCCCCTCGAGCGAGACACTAAAGCGGCTGCCTGCTTGTGGGCGTGTTGCTGGCGTTAACTCAAAACTCAAACTGCAGACGCCGCCAGCACGCACTCTTAATTAAATACAAAGTGAAAATGACGCAAAGGCGGTCGGAGGTCGGCGGTCGGCGGTCGGAGGTCGGCGGTCGGCGGTCGGCGGATCGTTGCTGCGGTGAGCGGTGGGAGTGGCATTGGGGGTGTAGCGAAAAAGGTCGAGCTTTGACTATAAATTATGTAAGAAAAACCAAAAGTATTTATAGTTGACCTGAAAAACCGCAACGGCAACAGAAACCGCAGCATCCACCTTTGCCTGTGACAAAAAACAGAGAACGCTGAAAAATGCTTCTTAGATTGAGATAACTTGGCAAGAATCCCCAAACCCCACCCAGGCCCACTCAGCACCGCATCAAGTCTGTGTAATGTCCTTCGTTATTCTTGCACTAATTTGTGGTTTTCCTTTTTGCCTTTTAACGTACAACAAAATTAGCTTCATTATTGTAATTAACTTGGCCCAGACCCATTGGAAACGCACACTCACTCTCACACATACACAAACACACACACACAAAGCTGCGGGTGGCGGCGCTTTGTTAAATTTAGCAAATTAGTTCGAGTTCAGCAATCAGACCGTTGATTGACTTGATCAAACAGCAACTGAAAATGGGTCTTGGGCCTCACGGCATAATTGATGTCTAGCAAATAGCAAAATAGCAGTAAAAAAAATTAAGTTGTAACGGCTACCTAATACCCTTTTAGCTGCATAGTTGAAAAATAGTGCTCGAAAGACCTTTTACTTTTGTAAAAATACAAGCCATAAACATAAAACGGATTAAAAGTATTCACTTGCACTTTTAACAAAGATTCTTCAAGTTTTTAAAAGGCTCTTTTGCTCTTTTTATGCCTATAGAGTATTAAAATTGAATCGAATTAATACTTTATTTGACATTTTTTTGTTGATTTTTGTGCGTTGTGCAAATAAAATCCAACAAACTGTAATTCAGATGCTCAAGTATTTGCGCGACCTTTTCACGAAGACTCATTAAAGACAAAGTTTGTAAATCTAACCCGAACCTTTTTTTTTCTCAAGCTGTCTTCTTTCTTGCTGCCTACTCATAAAACTCATTAAAAGTCTCGAGTTTCCAATCAGACAATTGCTAACCTCTACTTCAATTTGACATTTGATTTTAGAGCAGTCCTTCACTCCAATCCTCCATTCCGTATTTAAGCCATTTCAAACATATGTATGTAGCGTTAAACGTTACTTGAATGGGGCAAATTTTGAGGCATTCGAGCAAAAATATGTCTTTCATTTTGTGAGCAATTCTTTTAAATGGCAACCCATATCAAAATTCAATTCGTAAATGCCCCCACATACAATAATGGTCCATATGTGTGTGCGTCTCTGTTTCCGTTTCCGATTTGTGTTGCGTGCGCCACGTGGCTGACATGTTAAAAGCCTAAATAATTGCCCACATTTTATTACAATATGTCCAAAAAAAAAGGGCAGAAGAAAAAGTATTTTCTCTAGTGTTTAAATTTATTTGTTGTTTTTTTTTGTGTTATATGCAAAACTGCAAAACCTTTCTCAACTTTTCGTTTTGTATGCTCTGCTCTATTAAGTTACTTGAAAGCTTTTTCCAACAAATAGCTTAGGTTTTATCCCAGAAGCCCCAAACTTCTGCTTGGGCTCGACTGGCTTTTGCGTAATATATGTAAATATGCAGAAATTACGAATAAATAAAACCTATAATATCATAAATAAAAATAAACCTGCCTATATATTTTTTTTTATTAATTGTATATACACAATAGAGTAGAAAATAATATATTTTTATATTCATACTATAATAGAATAGAATAAATTGGCAGCCACCAATAAAAATTAAACTTTACTTTATTCCTTCTCAGAGCCGTTCTAAGAAGCATAAATAACAAATGTCTAAAATATACTTTTTGAACAGTTCTTAAAGGAATGCAACATATATCAGGTATTATTCTGTAGAATTTCCCTTCTCAGAATTATTTAATATCTATCAAGCTCGAACAATTGCATTTTTATTTGAAACTATTATTGCTCTGCTTCGTAATTGTGTCATATCATATTTTTTTCAAGTGAACTGACATTAAATCAATTGTTTGTCTTAAACCGTTTCAATCGATGCGTGTTTTTCTATAAGGTTTGCATTTCATTCGTTGCCTGCTGTCCGTTTTGTTTACTTGCAACATTTGTTTAGTCTGTTGCGATTGTCTCGTTTTCTTAATTTTGTTGTTTTTTTTTTTTGCTAAGAGGAATTCTGCCACAGCAGGCAGCCGCTTGTTAAGCGCAAAAGCCAATGCCCTGGTATTGCCAGTGCGTGTTCAACGCTCCAGCACTTTGCCACGCGTGTGTTTACAAAAATAATGACAAACAAAGGGAACAATAACATCAGCAGCAGCAACAGCAGCAGCAACAATAACCTCAACAATACTCGGGAGCGTTTGCAACGCATCTCTTTGCTGCGATTGCATTTCAATTTGCGTAGTTCGAGTGATGAGCATAGCAATTACAATCAATTTGAGCCACAGAGGCTGGGCGTGCCGAGTCCTGGCCAGGACACTGATTTGCGGCAATATGTGAGTGGTTTTTGTGGGACAAGGGGAGCTGGCGAGTTGTTCAGAGTTGGTTAATTGCCAACAGCAACTGCAACTGGCCAAAAATTAAACTGCCCAAAAAGTTTCTACAGCTGCTGCTGTTGTTGACGCGTGCTGGCAACATGACAGCAACAACAACAAATAACTAAAACAAAACAATATATAAGAGAACAATTATCAATGGGGTGCCTAGGATTAAATACTCTTTCAGTCATATTGCAGTGTATATATACAAATGTATATATATACATATATGTTTTCATACAAACAATTAATGATGAAATTGTGCATAAATGTTAGAATTATTTTGAGGCTCAAAGCTGCAAAGTTTGGTAAGAAACTATTGGAAAACATTTGTTTATATGAGAACTTAATTTTCGAACATGGTTGGCATGAATTCTATAAATGCATATAAAAAACAGACCCGGTAATGCCTTCTTCAATGTATTACACATTTCGTGATAAATATTACAATATCCCGTTTTAATTCACGCACAAATAAACATTAAACACTTTGCACAGCTTACGCTTCGATTGTTTTAACTACAATTTAATTATTGAATTGTTACGAAAATTCTTACGCTTAAAAGTACGCAACGTTATTTAAATTTCTTCTCGTGCCGTCGCCATCTTTTTGCATTTTCGGCGAATTTTCATTGTTATTGACAAACAAGCGACATTTTGCGGCTGCAATTGTCGCCTGGGAGCTGCCTCGGGCTGCAACTCACACTCCCTTTCACACCCCCATTGCAACAGTGTGTGTGCGTGTGTGTGTGCGTGTATGTGTATGTGTGTGCGCATTGGACGTGTTGGGACACCGCTTAATTTCCGGCAATGCGAGTCACGTACGCCTTTCCTGCCTTTATATGCAGTGACATTTTCATTTTGTTTGGCTTTTCACAAACACACACGCACACACACACACAGATACTAACACGTAGCAGCCGCATGTCTTACAAAATGAACAAAATGGCGGCTGGGCTTATCTCACATGTATATGTGTGTGTCTTTGGATGTACTTCTGGCCTTGCATGCAACGCGCCAAAACTTTTTGTCAACTCATTTTGTTGCAATTTGCGCACAAAACTCGATTATTTTTAATTAAAACAACATTTGCCTGGCACAAAAAACAAGGCTAAGAAGAGGAAGAATGTGGCACAGAGAAAAAAACAAAAATACACGCGAATTGCACACTTCTCAATCTGGGTCTATGCTTTTAATTACACGCTAACGATGCCGTCAACAACATTTTCGAGCCTCAAGTCGGCAATTGAAACACAAATTTCTTTTTTCATCTTTAGCTTCTTTTGCTTGGTGTTTATTTTTTTCCTTCCTTTGCGGTTAAACAGACCGTAAGACCTAAGAGCCGGCAGCAGCAAAAAGGGAAGCCAAGTCGCTAGAAACGCCAGGACAATGCCGCCCTACTCGTTGCTTACCCCAACCTTTGAAATATGATTCCTTGCCGTATCATAAACTAAACAGTTATTGTAACAATATCAAATTCACTGATAAGTTGTTGTTGTTGCCCTTTTCTGGAAACGTTCTGTTTGCCTTTATTCGCATTTGTTGACATTAAACGATAACCATTTGTTTAGACTGGCAACCTGCCGTGTTACAACAGCCATTAAACGTGTTTCGCATTTTTAAAACTTTTTCAGTGCCTATCAAATTTCACCACCAAAAAAAACAACTGCTTAAAAAATGAGAGTATTTTTAAATCCACAGGGAATAAGTTGCGTGAAATTATTGAAGTGTAGCATTTAAAAGGCATTTTACAATTGCTGAAAAATGTTTGAGGTCCTCTAAGAAGGTGTTGAATCAAGAAATGTAGAAAAACATGTGGTGTAGCTAAAAATACAAGAAACCCGACTCCATGAAACAATTTCTTGGCCTTCAACAAATTTTTTGTTTTATAAGATAATATTACCCAACATATTTATTCCGTCTTTGAAGCTCCAAAACGTAGTATATTCTGTTTTTCTTTTAATGGATGGAGTGGTCAAATTTATGTGAAAAATTAAATTTATTATAAATCTAAATGAAATGTGTGTATAAACATAAAACAACTTAAACATTCATAAACATACATAAAAAATTTGCTTTTTGTTTTTATATGTAGTTACGTATATATAAATATTTTAATAGGGGTACTTTTCTTTTAAATTGTGCTTATAGCCGACTCGACCTTTAACAAATGAACTAATAAATAAATCAATCAAATTATCTATCTCAATAAATAACACTTTAGACACATATCACCTTTAACAACATTTAATTGGAAAACAAATTTTAAGTTTAAATACCTCTAGGCTTTTATATAAATGTCTGATGGCAGACATCTAGTCAAAATATGAGTCCACAGTGCCCAGCAACAGATCCCATAACAATGCTACAGATAGGCAGCGGGCGCACAACAGCAATTCCATAAATGTTCAGTCTGGGCAAACCCCAAAGGGAACGCAATTGAAAAGCGTGCAAAAGCAAACCAGAAATTATAATTAAATTTTGCGTTTTGTATTAGCCTCCTCGAGTAGGAGGCCGAGCGTTGTGCGCTCGGCTAAGCCGCTACACAAATGTAGCCGCTGCCGTGTCTGCGGTCTGAATATTGAGTTAAGCGAAACGCAGACGCTTCTCAGTTGAACAAAAGGCCAACAAAACAAAACGCAAAAACGACGAAAAAAAAGAGAAAAGAAAACCCCGAATGAAATAGCTAAAGAAAAGCTGCAGCTGGTTTCCGTTTTGCCTGCGCACAAAGATTTATTGCCTTGCATGGATTACATGGCCAACAAAATGGGCGCCTTGTTACCATAAAGCCGCTTAAAGATTTTAATTTAAGCGTCGCCCGCGCTGACGAATGAACACGCACAACCAGACTAGCCACACACACACACACATACATCGTGCACAAAGGGGGGAAGACAGCGACGTACGGTATCTTGTCTTGACGAATAATTGGGTTTTTGTTCTATTTTTATACCCTGTAGCCACAAAAATGTGTTGAGAGAGGTATAACCGATGTTTGCAGGTTTATATATTCTGTATGAACATATACGATCGTTTCGTCTTTTACAGTATACTTATTTTATTTTATATTATGTTAGAAAAGAATATAATTTCTTTTAGTACGCGTCACACCTCCGGTGAGTACATTAAATGTTTTTTAATTAGATTTCGAAACTATTCGCATAATCACATAAAGCCCAATAATGTTTTGTCATTTGCTCATTTAATTGGCGTTTTTTGTGTGGTAATAAAAATGCATAGCCTACTTTTGGGAGTCGCAGGCAACTAAACATGGCCAAAGAGAGCGCATTAAAAATTCAATAAAAATGAGCAGTAAATATAAATGCAGTAGTTGGTAGAGGTGGGGCTAGAGCAACATTTACAATTACAGTGCACAATTTTCATTAAAACTAAAATTGTAATTTTTGTCGAGCGCTGAATTTATGATGCGCACGTGACTGCCACAGGAAACGAGCTTAAATGATGGCTTAAATGAGTCGTGCTTTTGGCCATCTGCCGACACTTCCAACTGCACTTAGCAGCTGCATTTGAATTTATTAACAAAATAATTTTCTCCCTAAAAAAGTTGGCCCGCAACAACGGCGAAAACGCCAAAAACAAAATGCCAAAAGGCCAAAAACGTACAAAATGCAATTGCAGCAGCGCTGAAATGTAATTTTATGTTGTGCCTAGAATAAATACGTTGCATAAATAACAGTAGCTGTAGCGATGTAAGGCGTAGAGAGAGGTTGGAAAAATGCGCGAAAAGTTGAAAATTATTTGAAAATACTATATTCTATTATTTTAAGGAGACTCGAAAGTTAAAGTATAGCAGGGTTGTTTCTGTAGAAATTAAGCTGCATCTGATGTGATAAAATATATTTGCGACCTGTTCTTAAATCGAATTTCATAACTACGAATAGAGAAGCAATTTGTGTTTTGGAATTTTTCTGCTTTACATAATTGAAATCTTAATTAAACTACTAACTAAAGCTAAAGACCCAAACACTAAAAACAAGAGATAAAACTAAATGTTTACAAAAAATATAATTAATTTTTTTTAGTTTGTGCAGAAATTAAATACATAAATATGATATCTTAGTTCATGTACCTTTTTACATTTTATATTTTCTTTGCCTTTAGCAGAGCATTTCCAATTCGTTTAATCCCTGGACATACCATATATATTATTTTACGCTGATTTCTTTTTCACGCCTTCGTTGTCCAGAACATAAATAACCAGCAGCTGTTCAGTTTTCAAACGGCTCTGGAAATCATTGCAGCAGCAAAGTTTTGACTGCTGCCCCCATCGGGCGTTAAACGGCTTAAGACGTAACCCCTTGCCAAGTTTGACTCCTACCTAAACCCAAACAAGCATTCGCAAGCGATTCGTTTGCTTTGGGAAATGTAATTTTGTCGTAAATGTCATTTTTTATGTTTTATTTTATTTTTATTTTTTTTCACAAACGCCGTCTGCAATTGTTATTGTTGTTGCTGCTGTACTTGCCAAAAAAGAAAAATATCTTCAAATCACAACGAAAACGACTGACGCCGAGCCACGCCCCGCCACGCCCTAACCCTCTAACCAGACGTCTCGCCTCACTGCGACATTTCAACTGGTTCTTTTTATTGGATTTCGCCCGTGCAATGTTTTGTGTTCGTGCTGTTGTTGTTTTTAGCTGTTACACTTAATGAAAATTTGTTGAATGTCCTCCTGTCAGGGCGTGCAAAATTTTAAATTGATTATTGCACAGACGGGTGCTGTGGCAACCCCACCCCACCCCCCTCCGCTCTAATATTCACCGCACCTTGACAAACGAGAGCAGGCTTCTTTGAGGTCTCCAGTGGAGTTTCGCCGCATGAATTCTTCTCTGTTTTAGCTGCTGCTGTTACTTATTTTTGGCTCTGTTTAATGTGCTCAGTACTGTTATATATTATCGTTTATGATGGAAACATAAAACTTGCACGCGTCGTTGACGCACGCAGATTGTCCTTGTTGCCTTTAAAGGTACGCGTGCTGTGGACTGCCTACGCGCTGTAGGGATAGGGATACCGTTCTGGTTTGGGTGCCTGCCCGGAAAGCATCCACTTTTATGCCTCACTTGGCTCCGGCTAAGACGTGCCCATAAAATAAACGCACTGAGATGAATTGCCCAGTGTGAAAGCAGTGAAGCAATCTGAAGCTGCTTTTCGTCCTTTTATCTTTGCATAATGGAAATTCGTAGACATTTGAGCCCTTTTTATAGACATTTTAGTTTGGTTGGGAATTTAGATATCAAATGCCCCTATATAAAACACTTTTTATTGCCTCATTTTGAAGAATTCGTGAAATGAATTATGTGTTATAGCTGAGAGTTTATTTTACGTGGAAGAAAATAAAACAACACAAATTATGTTAATGGAGCAGTCAGTAATGCTTATAGATCAGGGCTTAAGTTTTAACTGGCTTAGGGAATTAATAGTAGCTTCTAAATTATGACAGCAATTGAAGGCTTCTAGATCGATTGTAAGTCAAAAAAAGAATGACAATTTGAATGAATTAGCAATAATAAAATTTAAAACATTAAAGAAAAAATACTTACAAAAAACAAGTACATTTTCTTATTTCACATAAGTATTTTAAAGATTTACTTGTCCTTCACATGAAACAAATTTTTTCCAATGTTACCTCCTTCTATTTTCCCATCTTTAAATCTACGGTTCTTTTAAATACCCTGTATTCTTTCTACTGTTCTATGCATATACCAAATAAATGACTACAAATATGTATATAAACAATTGCTCCGACGTTCACCAAAAAAAAAGAACCAAACCCATAAAAATAAAACTATTCATATGAATATTCATATTCGAGCTGAGTGAATGCGAACACACACACACACACTCAGACCAAAATGAAAAATACCAACAAGTAGTGCAAACTCAAAATGGAAATAAAATAATTGCGAAAAAATCTCTACTTGGCTGCTTTCCCTTTTTACCCGTTGGGCATGGCATAAAGGTCTATAGAAAAAGTCAGAGAAAATATGCAAAATAGGCTGAAAAAGTTGCATATATGCAACACACACACATACACACTCACACATAGTCATGTGCATTTGCATAGAGAAACAACAACAAGAAAGGATTTTTTTTCTTGTGCCGCTCGCTCATTTTCATTTTTAGCCGCACCTCCTAACGCGCTTTTGTTGTGCCGATTTTAGTTGCTGCTATTTTTAGACTATGCCACGCCTACACACCGCCCTCCTCAACACCCTTCATTATTATGTGGCGCATTTTCACTCGTGAATTTTCATGCTCAATGCGAGGACAATACAAAATTTAATTTACCGCATAGAATTTAAATAGGCAAGGCTGAACAACAGCAACAACTATTTATAAAAACTAAAAAATAGACTCCCGAATACCCTGTGGCCATAAAAATTTGTTCTTGACGTTGCATACATACGTTCAATATACCCTTAATATAAGCATTTTTGCTGCAGGGTGTCAAAAAGGAAAAATTTTGCGCCTGAAAAGGAAAATTCTTTTGTTTCTGCTCTTGCGCCTCTTCCGCTGGGCATATGGGACCGTCGCATACCCAGTCTCAAACCCCGCTCCAACCCCCCCAACCCAACCCAACCCCAAGCGACTTTCTGCAGCTTTGCCGTCGGTTTTAATTATGGAAAAAGTTTTTGCTTTATTTAGTTTAAACAATAAGTGGTTGGAAAATATGAATTATGCAAAGAGTCACACAGCCTGCCAATGTATATATACTATGTGCAAATGTGTATGTGTGTGTGTGTGTGGGTGTGCAGACGTTTCTTAAGCAAAATGCAAATATTATGCATTCTACTTTTGCACCGCTCTTGTTTTGCTCTTTGCATCGCCAAGTGAGTCGTTTGCAGCGCAGCTTTTGCTTTCCTTTCAACTAGTTTTGCATTAAGTAATTTGAAATTTTGAGCCTAAAGTTTTTTCAAAATACCTAAATGCAGTTTAAGTAATAGTAAAGAATTGACAACAAAATTAACATTAGATATATGGAATTTCGGGACGAGTTAAAAACTAGGAAGTATGATTAAAGAACTGTTAAAAAAAAAGAGGCGAACAGTTTAAATTTACATTCATTTTTATTTAATTCTTCCTGACAAAACCTTAAATATTTCAACAAAACGTTAAAAATTAAAAAGAGACTTACTTAAAAGTGGGAATGATTTTATGTTTCTACAGCCTAAAGCGGCTTTCGGGCTTATGCAAACACACGCTATGCCCTAACCACCCAATTATCCAAGCTCACGTACTTCGACAAAAAAAGCCAAACTCAAATTTGCGCATAAATTTGCAAAATGACAATAAAACTGACAATGGCTGTCGAGCAGCAGCAGCAGCCGGCAGCAGCAACAACAAAAGCATTTTGGGAATTGGCAGCGCTAATCACAAAACGTTTATCAGTACCCATGAGTAAGGCGTGACAGCGACACCTCCATACCCTAGCGGTGCCCCTCCCCTTGCCCCCGTCTGTCTACCTGTCAGTTCGTAATAAATTATTATCATTAATATTTTGCGCTTGATTTTGGCTGGGGCGCTGTTTGCCCTGGCTGGGGCAGACACGCATACAGGAAGAAACTGGAGGAATGAGGCACAACCAGAGCGACGACTATCAGCAGCCGTCGTATCCTCCGAAAATTCGAGGGCGTGGCACGCAACGTTCTTTGCATAAAAATGGCGAATGAAAATATCTAATAGAATAGAACAAAAGCGTCAACAAAATGTTCAAAACGCGACGAAATTACCAAAAATAAAACCGAAACGGAACCGAGACGAGACGAAGGGCAAACGGCGACAACTAGAGTCCCTTTTTGGTGTGCGTGTGTGTGTGTGTATATATATAGGTATATATGAGTGTTTTACTGTGTGTGCGTGTACCACAAAGTTTATAACACCCTCCACGAAGTGCACGCGATAATGGCTCCCAATTTGATAATTAATCACGTCCTCATTCTTTGGTGCCTCCCCTCGCTGTCGCTTCGTGCTGTCTGCTGCGGTGCCACAGCTGCCCTGCTACCTTCCCCACCATCCCCTCCCCTCCCCTCCCCTGCCCGGCCCAGGCTAGGCCCTTTGGCTAGGCGACCCAACTAGGCGCTTGAGCTTCATATTTTCCATTAGTCGACGCCGTCGTTGACTGTTTTTTTTTTTGCTGGCTTTCCTTCTTTTTTTTTATATAATTTCCAGCCGACGTCGAAATTAAGCGAATTTCAACGAACGATAAAATAATTACCTTTATGATTATTTTTGCCAGGCGTGGGGATTCGCGGGGCTGCAGCGGTCGTGAAGCGAACGATGGCAATTGTACGAGTTTATGTATATGTGTATGTGTAGATGGGATGAGGCGGGGGAGGGCAAAGGGTGGGTGGCGGTCCCCCACAATGTGCCAAACGTGTCTAATTTAGCGGCTTAAATTTATTGCATTTGTGCGCTTAAAATGTTTGCCAGTTTCGTTTTTATGGCCCAAAATTGAAGCAATTGATGGGAGTTAGGAAGTTGGAGATATGCGCATAACCGTAAAACTTCTCAGGTTCCAACTTTGCGAGGCGGACGTAATATGGCTTAGAATGTATTATACAAGAGCATAAACTGTGAAATTTTTAAAGAAATTTTTGGTAAATAACTTTTTGGAGGTGCTAAAAATTTTAGGAAAAGTTCCCAATTGACAGATACTTGCAGAGAAGTTCTAGATATAATTGTGAACTATATTTGAATAAAAAATAATCTATAAACTAGAAAACTATGGATAGAAGTGTACGACGAATGATTGACAGAAAAAATGGAAAAAGAAAGAGAAAGAAGTAGCAGGAAAATAAAATTGGAAAACGGAATAAATCAGACAGAGAAATTTAGGATTGATTAAGTGTGTAAGACTAAAATAGAATGCGGATATGAATAAAAAAAAAGAAAGAGAAAGATAGAGATAAAGAGGAAGAAACAAGCACGAGGCGGAGAGAAACCGTAAGAGATATTTTGGAGACCAAAATATAAAGTATTGGAAATAGTATGTTAGAGAATATGAAATTGGTGCGAAAGAGAACTACAGGGAAACTATATATGAAACTTACTGTAGTAATATGTTTCAAACGGATAAAGGATGTCTTTTAAATTAAATTGACCTTGTTTCAACAAATTAGCAATACTAAAGTAACTCAAGTAACATCGCAATCAATTTTCATCCAATCGACATCGTGTCGAGTGTCTCATTTGTCACTCAATTATCAAATTGATTTAGCAAAGCTTTCAATTTACCCATCCACCCGGCTTCGATCAGCCACCTGCCAAAACATAACATGTACCATTACTTGACTCACTTCATGCCGCTTGGCTTGCCCCCAAACCCACTGCAACTTAAAGTTGCATGTTTACTTTTCTGTGGCAACTAGAACTTGACTTACGACTGCCACAAATTGTAGCACCTCAAATTGAAAGCGAAGCTGTACCTTTTTTTTGACTCTGTCATTTGGCTGCCAAATTACAGGGCCGCCCCCGCCTCCCACCCCGTTCTGCTTTTCGACGGCGGCGCAACCGCATTCAAATTGCATGCACCCAGAAATTAACTGGAAATGTTGAATGCCAGCGGCGGACGTCGAAGTACACAAAACGCAAAACCAAATCCAAACATTTGCCATATATTTTGCAGTTCGGCAAAAATCAAACAACACGCAAGTCGCAAGTTGCACGGTGCGAGTTGCACGCTTCAAGTTGCAGCGAGCTATGAGAACGACTCGCATCCGCTGAGCCAATCAACCAAACAAAATGGCGTTTTGTTGTTTCCGGTTTGGTGTTTTTTTTTTCGGCAACTACAAATTTGTTAGCTGTGGTTGCAATCAAAATCAAAAAAATAAGAGAGGGGAAAAGAAATGCGAATTCACAACATGAAATTATTCACCTTGTAAACTGCAGTGCAAAAAATGTGTGCACAGTTCAGCGCATTCAAATATATCAGCTGATACATAAAAAAAAAAAAAAAGATGAAAAAAAAAATTGAAAATAACCTGCAGTTTTTTGTGTTTATAACCTGCTGCTAACAAAAAACGAACGGGGCTAGAAATGGCCCAAAAGCTCGTGCGAGAGCCCAATGCATTTGCAATGCAAAACTGGAGCACAGGAAGCGCGACGAGGCAGCGAGGACACAAACACACACACTCACACATACACACACACACACACACACTCACACATACAGACACACACGGCTGTTGCATCCGCCGTAGCCAACTTGAAAACGCCCCCAAACTCAACGCAGTGCAAAAATTTATTTATGGCCAACGCGTTGTTGTTTACTCTTTTGTTGTTTTTATTGTTGTGTTGTTGTTGTTGTTTTTGTGACGAACTGGCGCAACTGGCACTCAATAAAACAAAATTCCTGCAACCTGTATCTGTATTTGTGCCTATGTGTGTGCTTGGGTGTGTCATGGCGGATGTCATGGCGGTTTTTGCCAGCGGTAAGCAAAGCTTTGCCAACCGGTAGACGCAGCTGCTGGGCTGCGGTTTCTATTTATGACAACAAAAACCGAAATCCATGCGCTGCATTATTTATGCATGCGCACAAATCCTACACCCACATATCTAATGCTCTCTCTCTCTCACAAACACACACTCTCTCTGTTCTTCTCCTATTTTTTACAGGGCTCGTCCAGTGCCGCTAGCGTCGCAGCCGCACCGCCAACGCCGCGCAGCGCTTTTCCCGGCGCACCGTTGACCGCCTCAGCCGTAGCACTTAAAGGCGCCATCCCACAGCGTCCACCGGCCATGACCAGCCCAGCTGCTGCTGCTGCTGGTGCCGCTCTAGCAGCGGGCGCCCCCTATCGCGGTGCCACCAGCTGGACACCGCAGGGCTATGCACCCGCTGCTGCCGCTGCCGCCGCTGCGGTCGCCCAGCAGGCCTATCGCTATACGGCGCCACTGCCCCAACCGGCATACGCCGCCTATACGCCCCACACGGCCACCACGCCGGCCACAACCACGGTGAGTACCTGGGCTGCTTCTGATTTAACATATATGACATATATATAGTGGGTGGTGGGAATTAGTTTTACCACAAGGGATTGTTAACAGTGCGCTTAATGCACACGTCATCAGTTATTCAAGTTTTTTATGTATTTGGAAAAATGTTTAACTGAAACATGACAAATATCACTTTCTGGTAATACTGATAATTGAACTAATGTTATTCTATAAAAATATTCAATTGGATTTAAAATTATCAAACAAACTATTCATTTAAAAAGTTGCAATCGTGCATTCAATACGTGCAGACGTCATTGTAGTGCAATTCGCGAAGTTTGACAGCAGCTTTGACAGATTCTTCGAGCAACAGAACAAACTAATGGAAATGCAGAGTCAAATCCTGGCTCTGTTGACAGCGGTTTGTCAGAAATGAATCTCAA